>JAMKCH010026636.1:0-73507 GCA_023653785.1 Ophioderma brevispina
TTAAATACCTTTTCCTCGATACATATCCTGGATGAAATTAACCTTTCCCCAGATGTTCTGAATTACCCCAACGCAACAACCTCTCCGGTGTCCAAAAGAATTGGTTTTGGGTTTTTACGTATAAGGGGTAATAATTGCAGTCAATTATTGCTTAGTGTAGGAGGAAAGACAAGTCTTCTTGTTAAGGTAATGCAAATTGAGCTACTGATACTGTTTAGGGGCACAGAATTCCCATCAGTACTTGTTGAGGATAGCTATGCGCTGCTGTTACGTGTTTAGGGGTGAAAATTCAAGATTTGAAATACGTATTTAGGGTCTTTTTTGTGATTGCTTGGACAACGATGATACCCCCTTGCATTGTAAAGGCCCCCCACCCCCCGGGTGCATATTGCACTGTCCTCCCGGATTAATGAATGTTTTATCCTGTAAAGTGCCTTCTCTTCTGATAATTTTCTCTGTATAAGAAACGTCATGATAATAAGAAACTAACTGTGTTGTGCGCAATACAACTTCCAAGGCATTTGGTGACTTAGTTCCTGAATTGTTCACCACAGGTTATTGGCAATATAACTTTTATATTTTACAATATTGGGACCATTCACTGGTACTTTTCATTATTTGACTTCAGTGTACTTTTCTGTTATTTTTTCCTCATATTCTAGGCCAAAGATGGTATTAAAACAGTTCAAAAGGACAACAAGTTCATCTTTGAAAAGAAATATGTTTTTTGTGTGTGTTCTTGAAATGTGAAAAAGGTGATTTTGGTAAAGTGTAACTTGAATGCAAAAAAGGTTGTTTTAAAGGTTAATTTGTACCCGTTTTGATTTAAAAAAGGGGTCAAAATTGCTGAGAATGTTCTTGAAACCACGCGAAAAAGGGGTATTTTCTTGGACTTGGGGAACGATCACCATGCGTTAACGCTTTGAATATGAATTGCAAACAACCGGGGGTCTTTGGGTGAGAGCCAAATTGACCATAATAGGGTTTTTTGTGGGTGACAAATTTGCTATATTTTCTGAACAATGGGGTCCTTGAGTTAAAATAGGAAGTGCCCCCAGGCCGACTCCTTAAAGGCTACCAGTGCTATCTAGTCCTAAACGCATGGGGTGGGCCCGATTTCAGCCAAATTTGGTCAGAAAGACCACTGACCCTGCCGCATATAGGGTGTCACAGTTTGGTGGGATCATTGGTCATGTATGCCGATTAAGGGGCATTCCTTGAAAATTGATTCTCCTTCTTCTCATACAATCAAAGACTATCATTACCAGATACGCTCTCAAGATCCACCAGTACATGCTTGCATACGGGGGTTTCACAGATTAGTGCCCAAATGCTACAATTATCAATTAAAGGGGAATTCCTTGAAAATCATGAATTCCTTCTCTTCTCTCTTCTCCGGGTTCTCCCGCAAATTAAAGGGTATCATCACAAGATTCGTTCACAAAGGACATCCCCTGTATAGAGGCTGCATATGGTGTTCACAGATTAGGAACAATGCCACAATTACTAATTAAAGGGGCATTCCTTGAAAATCTCTGAATCCATTCTCATTCCATTCTCTGCAATTAAAGGCTATCATCACAAGATTTGCCCTCACAGGATCCCCTGGGAGGGGCTTCATCAAATGGGTGTTCACAGATTGGCCCAATGTCAAAATTAAAAGGTACCAATTAAAGGGGCATTCCTTGAAAATCTATGAATTCCTCCTTTTTCTCGCATTAAGCTATCATCACAAGATTCGCTCACAAGATACCCTGGTAGGGGCTTAATCAAATGGGGTGTTCACAAATTTGGACTGGCAAATGCCCAATTTACCAAGTAAAAGGAGCTGTGTTAGTGGTCATCCAGGGGAAAAATGTAAGAACTTTGAAAATCTATCTTCCCAACACCATTTTGAGGTCAAGGTTGATTATGTTGAACACAGATATGGGTCAACAGCTCACCAGCTTTACAGTCGTGCTCGCTTCGAGCACGGTCCTAGTTTCCAAGTTACCTCTGTACTAATTTTACCCCCTTATTTTAGCATGTTCCCCACAATTCCCATCAGGGGTTGGACCAGACCCAAAAATTCAAATTCAGCATCCTTCAAACTATAGAAAACATCTTCAACTTCTTATACCTTTGAGAAAAAAGAATTCTCATTTATAACCGCTACTACAGCACTTCTTGAAAATCACCTTATTGATTTATATAAATCTGTTCATGGTCGACTTTGTTTAATACTTGATCAAATTGTATTGGTAGAGGAATTGAAATTTCACATAAAAAATAGTTTACCAATGGGTTTCCACTTGCATAATTTTGTGTGCTTTCATTTGTAAATGAAATAGTTGTGAGCTCTCGTTTTTTTGACTCACTCTGTTATTGCCAAACTTGTATCTATACGCTGCAGTGTACTGGGTTGCAACTTACCTCAGGAAGTTAGCATATGTTCTGTGGTACAGTGCCCTGTGTGTTGTCCATAGCCACTCAATACACCAAACCTTCAAGTACTTCATATATCAATGGTAATCATGATTGGAACACGTAGTGATCATCAATGAAGGATGTATGATATATCAATGCAATCCGAATTTTATCTTCAGTCCACAAAAATTAAACTACACTCAAAAGGTTCTACAACCCTACATAAAGATCACCTATTGCACAAGTTTCTCAAGAGGCATGGGGGAATTTTGGGGGCAAAATGTGTTAAAACCTCAAAATTTTGGAGTTTTGTTTGCCCCCCCCCCCATCGAATTTCACTTTTTTGCCTAAACAAATTTCCCTCTTGCCCTCATCCACTCCTCCCCTCCCCCCTCCCCCAGAAAATGAAGTCTGGTGCTGCCAATGTTTAAACTTAACAATTTGTACATATATTTGAATACACAAACAAGCTGTTGTTATACAATGCTCTCAAGTTGTCATTTATATATTCAGATAGCAATTTTAAGTTGTTTTGCTTACAATGAACAAGAAGATTTCTACTTTTTTCTACCAAATCTCTGAATATACCTTAATGAAATATAGTCTGTATTTATGCAGGTATCAGTCGCAATCTTGGACCTACTCTCGCTCAGGGTTATAACCCAGAGGGTGTTTTGAGGTCAATCTCCACAATGCACCAGTTTTTGGGAAATTTTCACCTCATTAGGGTCATTGACACATAAAATCCTATTCTTAACACATAAAACCGACTTTAATGCTCATTTTAGCCCACAAAGCGATGAGTACTTAGGGAGAGTTTTTGCATTTGAATTAACTTTTAAAATGTCTTGTGGTTGCTAAACTTTTGGAACACTTAATCCCAAGTACTGACATGTGTTTAGTACAGTAGAGTATAGGCACATTGCTATGCATCATGGGATTGATTCAAACACCCTCTGGGTGATCCCTACACAACCGATTACCAAGGATACCACACATGGCAATTTTGTGGTAAATTTTCACTCTGGTATTCTGTGGTAATGAGTTGTCTGATTGTACACATCATTTGTAGTACCTTGAGTTAATTGGAATTGTGGCCATCCTAGGGCCTGTGGGTAGTGTGAGGTATGTAGTAATTGCTTGCAAAACACAGTGAATGGTGTTAGGGTTAATGTTGAATCAATGCTAAAGGCATTATAATTTTAAAAGGTAAAAGCTTGAAAGACATACTTTTCCATGTAATGAAGTTTCACCCTTAACGAATGATGTGAAGCTGGAAGTAAAATCTTTCTTAGGCAAATGCTATGCAGGTTGATGTGGTAAAGCTTGGTAACAATAATGAAGTTTGACCATTCTTCCTCCAACAAGTGAAGTGGAAGTTAAGAAAAAAAGGGTTGTCTCACATATCCATGAATGTAAGTATTTGTAATCACTTCTGCTGCATAACATGATGCAATGAGCCCAGTTTGTTTTTGTTTTTTAATTTTCAGGGAAAACAAAAGAAATTGACTGCAAAGCAGAATAACATACCACAGACCTTTTTTGGCAAATGTGTGTGAGGCAAACCTATTTTTTCTTTGGCCTATTGTGAAGCAAGATGAATGCTTGAGAGGAGTGGGTCTAAGTTTCAGTCTAATGCCTGCACAACTTTTTAAAATGTTTTGAGGATATAACACTTTAACAACGCAATGGATTTGCAGAACTTTGGTAATTTACCTGTGGAATGTTCCTTTTTTAGCTTCCTTTTCAAAATTATTGGAATAGTGTTCAGTCACTACGAGAGCCTGCGAAAATTCAAAGGAAAAGAGGTTGATTGGTTATTTGGCCTGCAATACAACACAGAAACATGTTTACATGTTGATCACAGACTTAGCATTTTAGAAAGTTTGCCTGTGCATGCTGAAAAGGATAAAACTAGAACAACAATGGTGCAGTAGCTCATATAGCAAACATCCAGTTAACCACAAGTATAAGTTACATTACCTATTTTAAAGAAATTCAAGGCAGTAGTATTATAATCTACAGTGAACTACAAGTAATTTTGCTCTGGAATATCTGATAGTTTCCATTTAATTTTCATTATTTTTTTGGAAATAACATCAAGTGACCCTTAGACTACTTTAGACTTACACATTTTGTTAACATTTTGGTGGCCACATTCTCATACATCATGATTGTATGTTTGATGAATGTCCATGCACTCCAGTGGAAACAGTATTTGAAATATTTTTGGACAAAAAAAACTCAAATGACACCCTGTTACCTTTCATTTCTTATCTTTGAATTACCCATGGATATAACTCACTTCTCAAGAATAATTCTGATCAACATTATTGAAACCCTGCCCATTTCTTTGCAAGAAAAAGCAGTTAATTACCTGGACCCATGCTAGGCAATTTCCTGGGAGTTGCATACCAAGGATTTTAGCAGTAAAGATTGGCCTGTTGTGACATGCAGCCAACACACTTTTGTGGGCAGACCAGCTGATATCGGGTTACACTTTCATTGAAAAAAGCCTACAGGCAGAATATTATGTCTAGAAATCAAGGAGAGGCTCCGGCCAGAATTGCCTATGTTTCGCTACCTTTAGCAATGGTTCAACTTTACTGCGCTAAAACAATGAAACCACTGAAGCAAATCTGGGCTACTTCTAGCCCAGGATCCCAGGTATAGAGTTAAAGCATTTTTCAACAATGACCCCAAATGGACCAAGATGACATAAACATCTTATCCTTGGGTACATCATCCTCAAGGACCATTCTGAGCAACTTAGGTGAATACCTAGCAATTTCTTAGCATATTTAAACATTTTTCAACAATGACTTAAAATGACCCTAAGTGATCTTTGACATTATGTACTTACCATGTTTGCCTCTGATGATATCCACATACTGACAGAGTCTTGGGTGACTTAATGCTTTCAGTGTCTGAAATCGCCCTAATATCTTGATAGAATTAGGTGTGAGAGGAAGTCCATCTGCACCACACTGGTCATTGGCATGGGCTGAGGCATAGAAGGTTGACACACCTAGACTAGCTTTACCAAATGGCTGCATAATGCTGTCCTACCTGTATGCAAGAAAAGAGCATTATTGCTGAACAGTGTAGATGACATGACCCTGGGGTTCACAAACACAATCTCCTTAGTGCCTGGTGTTTTTACTAGATACAACAGCAGGACCACCACGACAAATCAAGCTGTATTTTGAAAGCACAGGTCTTGTGTACTGAATATAGCTTGGCTGCCAATTGCATCACAGGTCTCATCATCTATATCATGGACATACGATTAGAGAAACAGAACTTTGCTTGCTTAGCACAACTGAGGTCCCTGGTTCCATTCCTGCATGGTTGAGGTTCCTTTTTGATGCCCCTGTGCATTTGGTACCATCAGATCCACAAACCAGGCATGAAATTGAAATGTTGACAACATAAAAATAATTGGCATGTGGCAAAAAAACGCTAAGTACAAAGAAAAAAAACCTTATTGCATAAGCCATGGCATGACTAGTCATAGCAAAGCTGTGTTTGTAAACAGAAAAAACATACTGAAACACAATTCAGTTAGTGTCTTTGTGAGTCTGTAGACTCGATGGGAGTACCCCACCCCCTAGTTCCAATAATTGTAACTTATGGCATCTTTTTTTAAAATTTGGACATAATCTTTTGTTGCCATAAGTTACAACTGTTCTGTGGAGTTCCAATGCCATTTAAGGTTTGAGGTGTTTTGAGATGTATATTTCCTAAATAAAAAGAAAAAATAATTTTCTTTTGACATACATAGCATCTCTAGAGTCTGTAGAATAATTGTCTTACCAATTTGTAACCGATGCTACAATTTGTTCCCAAAAAAAATCATGTCAACATGTATACACAGGCAGCCCAATGTAGACACAACAAGGGTAAGTTTCACCTGAAAATTTCATAATGTGAATTTTAAAACTGGAAAAATGGTTATCACATGATGCAGAACACTCTCAAGAATGCCTACAATATAACATTTATTGCAAATAATGAATGTTTAAGCCACTTAGCAGCTGTAAAGTTAGAGCACAAGCTGTCTGTGTATCTTGGCTTAAATGGCACTTTCACTACACACAACTCATCATGACTAGAAAGTCTATGATAACAGCAGCCATAAAAAGTTAAGATTATCCAGTCATAATCATCAGCACTACCCCACCCCCCGGCCTGCCCCTTCCTTTACATGACCTACATTGTCAGTCGTACAATCTGCAATCGCCAAATATGGACCTATACTCTGTCATATTCCTTTTCTCTGAATCAAGTCTACGCCACCATTCCCGCCAGACAGAACCATGGCAACGCACAAAAAAGGAAATGTCTCAAAACAGAAGTGTTTTACATATTATATAGATGAGGTTTGCTTACCTGTCCAATGTTGATGTATTACAAATTGCATCCTCAAGGCAGATGCAAGAAATCCAAAAAAATCTACCACACTAATAAAACTGACCTGTCCCTAACTCTATGACGTCATATTTTGACGTCTGGCAACACCTATGACTCCTCACCCTCTTTAAGACCTTGGCGCCCCAAATCAACCGATTGCTCATAGTAGGGGGCTGGGCCTGGGACGGGAATCAACATTGGACAGGTAAGCAAACCTCATCTATATATAATATGTAAAACACTTCTGTTTTGAGACATATTATTATGATGAGTTGCTTACCTTAACTCCAATGTTGATGTATTACATATTGCATCAACATCCAGATTGGCACGGACCAGTGGACGGAGGTACAATGAGCAATACATCTTGCCATAGAGTCAAGGACCGAACAGTTTAACGTGAAAATTCCCGACCCCGAACGAATGAATGTTACACACAAACAGTCGATCGAGATCGCGAATTTACACCGTATAAATAGTGTACACAGTACACACACACCTAAGTTAGACTAACCGTTACGTGTTCTACCGATTAGATTTACCTGGTGTTTGCTGGATTTAGCTTGCGTATTTCTAAGAACCGATCCAGCAAAATGGGCGCTAGCTCTTTGTTCCTGACTATGAATGTCCCGTAAATAGATTGAGGAAAAAGTTGTCGCAGTCTGCCAAGAAACGGCCGACACGATTTCCTTAAGCGAAACACCACGTGTGAAAGCTGTTGAGCTCGCAATCGACCGTGTAGAATGAGCAGTCACGTGACCGCCCTCTGCAACGGCGTTCGCATTTTCAATCACAGAGACAATCCATCGTGCCAGAGTGGCCTTCGCTGCCGCGTTATGCGGAGACGCGAAAGTCAGAAAAAGCTGACCCGTGGCTCCCCGAATTGGCTGTGTTCTTTGCAGATAGTAGCGCAACACGCGCATCGGACAAAGTACATGATCCTCCCTGACAGACGATCCCATGCTCATCTCAGGGAGAAAAATCGGGTTGGCGGTAAAGGATGGGCATTCGTTCTTGGCCAGAAAACCAGGCTTAAAGTACAGGGTAGCACCAGTCCGCACCAGAACCAGGTCACACGCAGACAGTGCGTGAAGTTCTGAGCAGCGGCGCCCTGAAGCCATAGCAATAAGAAATGGCGTCTTCAGAGAGATCTCTCTCAAAGTCGCATGTTTCATCGGCTCGAACGGCAGCTTTGAAATATATTCCAATACCAGATTGAGATTCCACGTAGGGACAATTCTACACACAGGAGGGCGAGAATTGTACATTCCATCCAGGAGCTGGCGTATCGCGTCGTTGTCTTTAAGACACGTACCCCCTGGAGAACCTTTGTGAATCGCTTGGATTGCGGACCGGTAATTCCGGACTGTAGCAGCTTCTAATCCAGAATCGAACCTGTCCGTAAGGAAGTCAGCAATGGCCGCTATAGGGGCGCGAGTGGGAGAGACACCTCTCTCACTGCACCACCGGTAGTAGGAACCCAGATGCCCAGAGTAAACTTTGAGTGTTGAGTTCCTTTTACCACGGGCGGCAAGCATCGCAGACCTCAAAGCGTCTCCTGACAGCGGCCACACAGTCAACGAAAGGTGTTCGAGAAGTGGTGGACTGTCTCCCCCGCCTGGCACCCAGATTAGATCCGGAATCTGAGGAAGTAGCCGTGGACGACCTGCCAGCAGGTCCACCATCGGCCGAAACCACTGATGCTTTGGCCAGAACGGCGCGACTAGAAGATGTCGCACCGTTCGTGTTCGATCTTTCCTATGACTTGATGGAGGATCGATATTGGCGGGAAAGCGTATGCTGTCATGCCCTCCCAGCTTATCAACAGAGCATCTATCGCAAACGCTCCGTCGTCCGCTCGGCGAGAGCAATAAACCGGAAAAGATGCCGGTTGACGCTCGAGGCGAATAGGTCGATTGATGGATGAAACAACCTGTGAAACACCGTCTGAACCACCTGAGGAGACAGAGACCATTCTGACGGTCCTGTCCCGCGACCCCTGCCCCATGAGAGGCTGTCCACTAGGATGTTTGATGTCCCGGCGATGTGGATCGCTCTGAGCAGAATGCTCCGGCTGCGACACTACTTGATAAGCTTGAGGGTGTGAAGACAAAGCGAGGGGGAAGCTGTTCCTCCCTGCTTGTTGACATAGGCCACAACTGTTGTTCGAACCTCTGAAGAGCACGGAACACCGCCCAGAGGTCGAGCACGTTGATGTGATATGTCGCTTCGCTCGGAGACCACTCGCCGAAGACCCGAAGGTCTCCCAAATGAGCTCCCCAGCCCTCCTTCGAGGCATCCGTCGTCAAGACGTGCGCCGAAGGACGAGCCGGAAACTCCATCCCCACCTCGAGGCTGGGACGGTGCTTCCAGCAAGCGAGCTTGTCCCTGATGAGCTGAGTCATCGGAACAGAGTGAGACAGAGGATGACGACTGGGCCTGAAATGTGCTAGAAGATGGAGTTGTATTGCTCGCATATGGAAACGGCAATACGGGACTAGGTCCACTATAGGCTGGCCATTAAACCCAACACCTTGAGCCAAGCGCGCGCCGGCGCTACTGAACACTCACTCAGAAGCGTGACACACTGCAGGGTGTTCAACACCCGCTCTGGTGATGGAAAAGCCAGCCCGTGGACCAGATCCAACTTCGCACCCAGGAACAAAGGAGTTTGAGAAGGAACAAAGTTGGACTTCTTGTGATTGACAATGAAGCCCAGACGGGATACCGTGTCGACCACCAATGCAGTATCCCGGATAGTAGAATCTCGAGTAGTCGAATGGATCAGCCAATCGTCGAGATACATACTGATGTTCACTCCCCGTCATCAGAGGTACGCTCCCACAGCTTGAATGACGCGGGTAAAAACCCGAGGAGCTGTTGACAGGCTGAAGGGCAGGCATTGAAACTGGTATGCCCACCCCTGCACCCGAAAACGGAGCCATTTGTGATCGGAAAGAGCTATGGGAACGTGCAGATAAGCGTCCTTCAAGTCGAGAGAAGTTGCCCATGCGCCCTTGATATGACACTTGAGGACAGAGGCTAGTGTCTCCATACGAAATCTCTTCAGCCGAATGAACTTGTTAAGCGGTTTGAGATTCAGTATTGGACGCTAATCTCCGGTCTTCTTCGGTGCGAGAAAGAAACTCGACCAGAAGCCCCCCTTGAAAGCGGAATGGACCGGGATTATTGCCTCTTTCCTCAGGAGCTCCTTCACCTCGGCAAGACGGACCTGTCTCTGAACTGGTCACAGCGGTAGCACTGTGTCCTTCAGATGAGGGAGAGATGGGGGAGGAGCTGTGAATTCTAGTCGGTACCCCGACGAAACCACGCTCTGAACCCACTCGCCCGGGTGTATACTTGTCCACACCCGGGCGAATTTCATCAAGCGGCCGCCCACTGGCGATATGATCCAACGACAGACAAGGTCGTGGACACGCAGCCGCCGCACCGTCAGGTTGACTTCTGCTTTTGCTGAGTCTTAGGGCGCTTGCCCTTCGACCCGGACTGGCCAGAAGTCGCCGGCCTCTTCACGCCCTTGCCCTGAGCAGCAGGTGAAGGAGTGAAAGCAGGCTTGGTGGTAGAAGCCTGAGCCGAAGAAGTGGCAGGAGGTTTAGAAGGATTAGACTTGTCCTTCTTGCGCTTCTTCTTGCCCTTCCCCTTCGAAGACAGCGCTTGCTGTTTCTCGAAGATGGCTTGCTCACTTTCCTGACGGTCAGCTACCTGCTGAACCACAGAAGCGAAAGCACTACCAAATAGATGAGTCTGGGACGCAGGAGTCTTCACAAGATCCGCACTAAGGTCCTTGTTGAAGGCTGTACGTAAAAATGCAGAAACATTTTCACGCCGCAAAGACACCAGTCTCATCGCATGTGACATCGAATTACTGACCATGCTGGACGACAGCACCGCCAAAAGTTCGGTCGCACGCAGGGCTGGATGATCACCGCTAAGCCCCTCATCCCACAAAAGCCCATCCAAATAGTTTGAGATGAGCAGAGAAAATGAGCCTAGGCGAATGGATTCGCGAACGCGACTATCCAATAGCCTTAGCTCATCTTCCCAGAAGGGAGAGTACGCCGGAGGCGATGACTTGCCAGCTGTAGGTAAGCGAGTGGCCAGTTCGGGATCCATAGAAGGGACGCGAAGCAGACTAGTGTAATCCGCCTCAGCTACCCTCAAGGATCTACCGTATGATTTCCCCGCGCGAAAAACCCATGGTCCCTCCGGAGAATAAATGGCATCCAAATGCTCACGCAAGTCTGCAGGGAAAGACAAAGCCGACCCCGCTGATGAAGACTTCTGATTCGACCCTCCAATCCGCAAAGACGGAGGATCCAAAGACTCCCCCACATCCACAGTTAGGCCTAACGACTTGGCCATAGACTGCAGGATGAACTGGGTATCTGGTGGGAAAGAATCAGAAGAATCACCTTGAGGTTGCTCCTGTGAAGACAGAACGGAAGCCGCTGAGCTACCCGGTCTCACAGCAACAGACTCTTTGCCCGATGAATCTGACTCTGACCCAGCTCCCAACTCCGTCTGGCCAGCTTCCGCCTGAGAAGCCTGCAACCCCACCGGGAGTGGAGTAGGCAAGGCTAACGGAAGCCGAAGGGGGAGTACCCACGCTCACACTAAGTGCAGAAACAACCTGTACCACCGGTGAGCTTGCATAAGTACCCCGCATACCTGACCCTCCAGCCTGAGCATGGCTATCCGCCATCTGGCTGGGTGCCAAGGCACTACCGCCCCATACACGCGGCGACGGCCGCGTGTATGTAGGGAAACCCGAAGGTACCTGATAATAACCAGGCAACACCCCAGGTGCTGGTATCCCCGGCATCATATGCCCACTCCAAGTAGGCATCATGCCAGGAGGCCACATCCCATAAGGCGAGGCAGCATTCACTCCCACTCCCCTTGTTGCCAGGCCAAATGCGAGGCAGCAAGTGGTTGAGGAAGAGAGCCATTAGCGGCCGATACGGGTGGATTACCACGCACTAAAGACCCCGGCCAAGCCGGCGGGACTTGAGGATAATGAAATCCTGGAGCCACTGAGCCCCTATTGTCCCGAGGTTGAATAGTGTCTGAGCCGATCAATGGACCCATTGTCTGGGCGCTAGAAGCATGACCGGGTCTGTCTAGCGACTGTCTAGACATCCCAAGGCCACCTTGATCAACAGACACCACTCCCGCAGTGCATACGGCAGCTATCCCCGCCCAAATCCACACGGTCATGGTGCACACCCGCTGAATCTACTCGAGTAGAAACCGCGGAAGGTTCCGCCGCTCGGACGGGAATCATCGTTTCCCCCTGTGGGGGAATCCCTAGAAACTCATCCTGACGGGGAGCTACGCTAGTTACACCCAGCATCGCTACCCCAGAACCACCGGCTACTAATCCCGGAGGAAATTCACTAGTAGTCCCTGCAACCACCGTTGACGTCTCACAAGAAACGCCCGCGGTAGAAGCTTTGGCATCTGAAGCCGCCGTAACCCCTCGGGGAAACAGCTGCTACAGAACCATGAGCCGTAGCCCCCACGCTAGTGACTACCCCGCCCTCGCGGGAGGAGCCGTAGCTAGCCCCAAGAGGCTTACCTGTAGACGGCCGAGGTCGGAGCCCAAGAAGCACCCGTCGGGCGACGGTACAATAGTGCGAGGACAAAGGTGGAACGAACTCGCCGCAAGATGAGCACGGGAGGGCTGTCGGGTCCGTGGCCATTAGGGGTCTCATTTTCGGGTAATTTGATTCCCGGGTACCCGAATTTTTTTCGAGCGAGTACCCGGGTACCCAAATCTTTCAAATTTTGAAAAATTTTCAAGTATTTAACAAGAATTTACGTTTTACTTAAACTTGCCATTGTCAAGTCACACGAAATAGTGGTCTGAGTGAGTTCCAGGAATTCGGCGGGCCCCGCCCGATGTCGATGCCAACTTCACTTGTAATTACACTCTTACTGGCTCTACATGTCATAGGTAGCAAGAAAACATGTGCTTTTACTATAAAACGTGAAGTAACTTACTTCTCAGGCCTAAAGAAAGTAAAAACTGGCCAGTTTCTAACCGAACGTGTGGTGATGTTATTGTCGTCATGGGCCGCGACATTTTATTTCTGCTCATGAAAATTATGTTCCTTTTTCTCTTGGAGAACCGCCCTTACACTCAGACGATGGAGTTGTGAAAACACAGCGCACGTTTCTGAGAAATCTTGTCGAGACGTATTAGCTCGTGTTGTTGACCGATTGGAAATCGTAGCGACCCGTTGCAAGGAGTGGCGTGTTGTTTTGAGGATTTATTTTAATTACTCAATGGAAACATTTGAAGGATTTAGCCCTTGAGTGGACACTATTTGCTGCAGATTCTAGTGAGTGAGAGTGAGTTTAGCCAGGTTTTAGTTATCTAGGCAAATTTCGGGAATCGGGTAGGGATTTTTATTACCCGGGACCTGAAATGATCGGGCGGGACCCGAATTCCCGCAGTGCTGATTATCACCACCGCTACAGCCCCTCATCCCCACAAGCCCATCCACTAGTTTGAGATGAGCAGAAGAAAATGAAGCCATGGTGCGAATGGATTCCGCTAACGCGACTATCCAATAGCCTTAGCTCATCTTTCCCAGAAGTAGGAGCCGCCTGAGGCTATGACTTGCCAGCTGAGGTAAGCGAGTGCCAGTCGGGCATCCATAGAAGGGACGCGAAGCAGACTAGTGTCATCCTCCTCAGCTACCCTCAAGGATCTACCGTATATTTCCTTCCTTCCCCGTGCGAAAAACCCATGTGTCCCTTATCCGATGATAATGGCACCAAATGCCACCAGCAATTCTGGCAGGGAAAGACAATCCGACCCGCTGATGAAGACTTCTGATTCGACCCTCCAATCGCAAGACGGAGGATCCAAAGACTCCCCCACATCCAACATTTAGGCCTAACGACTTTGCCATGAGACTGCAGATGACTGGGTATCTGGGGGTTTGTGAAGAATCAGAAGAATCACCTTGAGGTGCTCCTGTGAAGCAGAACGGAAGCCGCTGTACTGACCCGTCTCACGCACAGACTCTTTGCCCTATGAAATCCGACTCTGACCCAGCTCCCTAACTCCGTCCTGCCAGCTTCCGCCATGAGAGCCTGCACCCCACCGGAGGTTTAGTAGGCAAGGCTAACGGAAGCCGAAGGGGAGTACCCACCTCACACTAAGTGGCAGCACAACTGTAACCACCGTGAGCTGCATAAGTACCCGTACCTGACCCTCCCGCCTGAGCATGTGCTCTCCGCCACCTGGCTGGGTGCCAAGGCACTACCGCCCCATACACACGGCGATGGCCGCGTGTATGTAGGGAACCCGAATGTACCCATAATAACCAGTGCTGGGAGCCCCGGCATCATAGCCCCTGATTCAGTAGGCATCATGCCAGAGCCACATCCCATAATGCGAGGCCTCATTCACTCCCACTCCCCTTGTTTGCCAGTCCAATGCGAGTCAGCAATGGTTGAGAAGAGGCCATTAGCGGCCGATACGAGTGGATCCCACGCACTAAAGACCCCGGCCAAGCCGGCGGAACTTTGAGGATAATGCAATCCTGAGCCACTGAGCCCTATTGTCCCGATGTTGAATAGTGTCTGAGCCGATCATTAGACCCATTGTCTGGGCGCTAGAAGCCGACCTGTCTGTTAGCGAATGTCTAGACTCCAAGGCCACTTGATAACATACCCACTCCCGCATGCATACGGCAGCTATCCCCGCCCAAATCCACACCCGGTCATGGTGCACACCCGCTGAATCTACTCGATAGAAACCGCGGAAGGTTCCGCCGCTCGGACGGGAATCATCGTTTCCCATCCCCCTGTGGGGGAATCCCTATAAACTCATCCTGACGGGGAGCTACGCAGTTCCAACACCTCAGCGTCCTACCCCAAACCACCGGCGACTAATCCCGGAGGAATTCACTATTAGTCCCCTGGCAACCACCGTGACGTCTCACAAGAAACGCCCGCGGTAGAAGCTTTGGCATCTGAAGCCGCCGTAACCCCCTCGGGGAAAACAGCTGCTACAAAACCATTAGCCACGTAGCCCCCACCTAGTTGACACCCCCGCCCTCGCGGGAGAGCCGTAGCTAGCCCCAAGAGGCTTACCTGAAGACGGCCGAGGCCGGAGCCCAAGAAGCACCCGTCGGGCGACTGTACAAAAGTGCGAGGACAAAGGTGGACGAACTCGCCGCAAGATGAGCACGGGAGGGCTAGTCGGTCCGTGCCTTAGGGTCTCATTTTCGGGTAATTTGATTCCGGTATCCGAATTTTTTTTTCGAGCGAGTACCCGGGTACCCGATCTTTCAAATTTTTGAAACATTTTCAAGTATTAACAAAATTTACAGTTTTACTTAAACTTGCCATTGTCAGTCACAACACACGAAATAGTGGTCTGAGTGAGTTCCAGGAATTCGGGGCGGGTCCCGCCCGATGTCGATTCCAACTTCCATCTGAAATTACCCTCTACTTACTGGCTCTACTTCATAGTAAAAAAAACATGTGCTTTTACTATAAAACTGAAGTAAACTTCTTTTCTCAGCCTAAAGAAAGTAAAAACTGGCCATTTCTAAACCGACGGGTGGATGATTATTGTCGCATGGGCGCGACATTTTATTTCTGCTCATGAAAATTATGTTCCGTTTCTCTTGGAGAAACCCGCCCTTTACCTCAGACCGATGGAGTTGTGAAAACATAGCGCACGTTTCTGAGAAATCTTGTCGAGACGTATTAGCTCGTGTTGTTGACCAATTGAAATCATAGCGACCCGTTGCCAGGAGTGGCGTGTGGTGTTTGAGGTTTTTCTTTAATTACTCAATGGAAACATTTGAAGGATTTTAGCCCCTTGAGTGGACAAATTTGCTGCAGATTCTAGTGAGTGAGAGTGATTTAGCCAGGTTTAGTTATCTAGGAATTTCGGGATCTGGGTAGGGATTGTTATACCCGGGACCTGAAATGATCGGGCGGGACCCAGAATTCCGGGACCGACGAGGACCCCTAGTGGCAATTGTTCGTTATTCGCGATACCCTACACACAACGACACAGAGCCAGACCCGGGGAAAAAATTTTAATTGCCCGGAAGCAGGACAAATTCCCAACAATATGAAGGAGTTCCCACCATTTCGTAGGTATTTATTTATCCAATATTCCTTCTAATGACCAAATTTCCCTGGAAGGAGCTTCCTGATTTCCCCATTTTTTCTAGGCCTGACAAGAGCCGCCAAACCACTCTGGTGAAAACAAAACTGTACTAAATATATATATAATACGCTTGAATAAATCAGGTTAATTAATGTTATAGAAATAACTCTGAACACTAAGCACGTTTCTTAACGACCGCAAAGACTTATCTCCTATGACTAGGCGACTAAAGATAGGAACATATGAGCCTGTCGAGAAAACACAAAAGGAACGGTTTTAAGTACAGGTCAAACGCATTGATTTCTCATACAAAGGATATTCATAAGGCAAAAAAAAATTGTTTTGAATTGTCCATAGATGACTTTTTAGAGTTGGGTTGGTCGGTCGGTCGGAAAAACTTGTTTTTTCTTCCTTTTTTTTTAATTTGTTCAATTTTATTGGTGGGTGTTTGCATGTTTGTTTGTATTAATAACACTAAAATCAAGGGATTCTTATCAATAAATGATCTGTGTACATGGGAACCCAACTAAATGCTAGAAACTGTTTAAACATTTTTAAAAAAAAAAAAAAAAGGTAAAATTGAAAAAAAAAAAAAGCTTTTTTAAGTTCGAATTTTTCAAAATTAGGGTTGGTATTCTTTTGACACGTAAACAGGAAAAAAAAAACGTTTCCGGATTTCCCAAAAAAATTTAGGGTCGGGTCGGCTGAGGACATCAAACATTTTTTTGGGCTAAGGAAAAATAGAGGATCAATTAGGTTGTGGCTAACGAAGCGATCGACCCTTGTCCTTGTTACTTTAGGTCGAAAAAGGTCGATGCCTCATAATGGAATACCAAGATGCAAAATTTGAACCTAATGAAAATTCACCACGGTGGAAGTCGGAAATATGAACTAAAAAATTCCGATCTTCCTGACAAAAATTCTAAGCCAAAAAATCTAGCAGGGAAAGATAATTGGGGATGAATTTGTATTCTGCCACACTTAAAATGCGGCACCTTGAACATGCGGTTTATTCCGTGTAAGTTGCCTAGTCGTCGCCTGTGGCAGAATACTAAATTCTTTCCATAATTGAGCTTAATGCAGGATCGAGGGGAGTCTGGGCTTTCAATAGCCAAGAAATCAACTTCTTAAAAAGGTGCTCAAACCCGGAGACAAGGAAAAATGTTACCGGGTTGATGAGCACCAAGAGTTTAAAGAGGGCTAGGAGTCATAGGTGTTGTTATAGGTGTTATTAGTGTGGTAGTTTTTTGTGATTTCTTGCATCTGCCTTGAGGATGCAATTTGTAATACATCAACATTGGAGTTAAGGTAAGCAACTCATCGTAATAATATGGCAAATGCATAGATGCGCATTTACATGCAGCAACACTCGCGCGCATATGTAGATGCCTATTTTAGAAAAGGAATTGTGACAGTGATATGTAGTCCAAGTAGATCAATGGTTCACTACATGGGATTAATAATTATTTGGACAGGAGATCCCACAGGAGATACGCACACCTCACGTAAGCGCAACAAGCTACGCAGAGGTTTGGCGCATTCTTTGACCAATTGCACGTCGTGAAATGAGGTGCGATGTTCCCCCTGGTTCATGCAGTCCACGCCCGCGTGTGTTCGATTCTGTCCAACAAATTATTAATCAGACTGTAGAATAACTGTTGCCAGTGTTGGTCAGACTGGGCAATGATCTCAGTGTGGGCCTCGGCCAGTGCACTTATGCGCGTATCTCATTCTACTATAGTGCTTTCATCTTCCTCGAGTCAGTGATGTGACGTGCATTTATCTTGCTCGAGACAGTGACGTCAATTCGGGCAGTGTGATATCAAGTGATCACAGCATTTTCACGAGCGCTGATTAATTGAAAGCGCTGGTGTACACACACTGCACGCATGCCCCGACACACGCACGTTTAAGCTGGCCGCACTTAGCATGAGAGAAATACCCGTGCTGACATCATAGTCGCAGCGTTAAATCGCGAGCGTTGGCATGAAGTGCTGATAACGCACGTGGGCCGGTGCGAAAATATACCACGCAAAACAACTGAACTGGAAGTTGCAGCGTGTTCCGTGAGTGACGTGACTGCTGGTCGTGTTGACACAACAGATTTCTATTCTATAAACACTAGATAGCAAACGCAGCTCAAAAAGCCGTAACCATCTTTCCCGCAGTGCGAACTTTATTTCCATAGCGTGGACGTGGTGTACCAATTTATTGATAGTCCCTGATTTCCCATAGGTGGTTTTGTACCAATTATCATATAGTCAGCATTTGCATAGAACGACTTTGATACCGTTTTTCCAGGCCAACAGGTTACGTAGTCAGCTCAGCACGACCTGAGATTCATAGTCTTTCAACATATGTCATTCACTGATCGGTATCTCATCATGCTCCTGCAAACGGAAGGATGACCGATTGTCAGCAAGTTTTCTCCCAGCACCCAATGTCGACGTTCAGGGTACACATATCACGCTTAACAAATATCCTTGTAGCGGAGGAGCATGGGTCGACAAACTTTCCTCTTGCCAGATGTACGCTCAGCATACATGATATCTATCGGTAGCGGCCATCCTCCATTCGACGGAGATGGCCCAGCCATCGGAGTTGCGTTGTATAAGAAATGTTATGATGGTGGGGAGTCCAATTCGATGTCAGGAGCTCTGAATTTGCACCATGTCCTCCAGGTGACACCCAGAATGGAAAATCTAATACAGCCCGCATAATAAACTACTAAGCATAACCAACAATATAACACAATCAAATTTGGGGTAGTTTGTGGTCTATGGAAAGTGCAAGTATGATGAAAGAAGTTGTGGTATATTGTGATCTGTAGTACTCCTCACAACAGCCTGCAGTGTTAGGGATATTCTGTCGAACGCATTGTTGAATTAAGGAGGATGGCCCGATTAAGGATATTAGTTTTCATCTTGATGATTGGCCTTCATTCCAAAACTCATCTATAAAGTTTCGCCGCCGATAAGTTCAATCCGTTTTGATGCGAGAGCTATAAACGTTATTTTGTAAGCCCCATAGAGTGACTGGTGTAACTTAATATTGGTCGACCAAAATAGGGCAAGTTTTTCCTCATATTCAAACCCAACATCCTTTGGTTTGAAGAATTTTCACAGGTAAATGGAAAAATCGTAAGCTTTCTTCTTCTGATACCAATGTTGACCACTTATCCGGTACAAAATCTGAGCTTTCCTGGGACGGGCTATTACGTCGGGCCATGGACCTTTGTACACACACTCAGTGCAACTGGCGTGAAACTAATTATGGACATTCTATTGGAGTGCGGAATTTTCTTGTATTGTCAATTTAGATCTGATCCTCAAGATATTTTCTTGAGAATACAGACTGCAGGATAACATATGTCGATTATATATGTAAAAGAAGTCCATTCATTCAGTAATTTTGCTGCACAGAGTGATTTTGTTGACTGCATCATTCACTCCAAGTCTTTGCCAAAGTAAATCTTTTTCACTCCAGGGAGTAAACTTGGAAGAGCCGTATTGACCATCAGGTGGAAGAATTCCAAATTGTTGACATAATCACCACCGACCACATCATGCTGCTTAATATTCGGGACACAGTTAAAATTATGGCAAACTCTCTTCCGCCGGACTGAGTCTGGCGATATTACTGTTGTAAATCTAAGTCCCCGGGTTACCGGACAAACTACTGGACTAAGTAATATTTCTCCTTACTCTAAAATAAAATATTGAAATACATTATTTGGAAAAAGGCCATGGTTGATTCGAACCGTGATACTGCATTATAAATCGATGATCTTCAGTACACGAGCGAGGGAGGATGTGGTGGTGATTGATTTTAATCCTACATAAGCTTTACGGCATAAACGATATACTATGTTATATGATAGATATACTATGTAAATAGCGCCCGCATAATTTTGTCCGGTAAATCATGAAATAGATTTCACAACAGTAATTCGCCAGACAAGTCCGGCGAATAGTCACTTCCTACGTCAAAGTATATGCCCTCGGTTCTGTCAAGAACCATGACTAGTCTATATGGCTTTGCCCTTCGCTTCGGGCCATAGTTCATGGTTTTGACATCACCTTGGCTTGCGGCCTATATAATAACCGTGCCCCTCATAGCAGTCATATTTGTATACTCACGGTGACATTTCTCACTCAGATCTGTGATGTTATTCCTGCCGGCATGCCTACTCCCTCCTGACCTTTACCTGTGAAAACCAGTGGCAGTGCCATGAATGTTAAATCTTGATCAGTTACCAACGCAAGTCCGCAACTCATGAATGGGATAAAGTGCATTGACCCCGGAACTTGCTCACGATTAAGATTATTTGCGGTTAAAATAAAATAATTGAGACGACTTTGGACTAATCGAGTAAACTCTAAAAGTCTAAAAACTGCAGTATCCATTCTGATATTTGTTACAGGCTTTCTCTGAATCCCTTATTGATTTGTTCACTGAACAACGCGAGGTAGGAGCGAGCCCGACCTGCCCGTGACCTCTCAATCTGGTAGCCCCCCCCCTGAGTGCAAATTGGATTGTGGTGGTGTCATGCCCGCGGCATGGCATGCATGTTGTAGAATGTCTGCATACGCTCATGCCTTGATTTCCATTATTTTTTTATTCAGGGTTTACAGTAGGGATTGACTGGTTTCTTTCATATTAGTACTCTCCTGCAGGACTGTGTTCCCATTTCAGAGTGTTCTTTTTTGCATGTAAGACATGATTATGATCATCATCCAGTACGGGAGCACAGCAAGCTTTTTTTTGTGAGACATCTCACCCATCGATAGCTGGACTAAGTGTCTGCAATAGTGGTATTTTCCTGCATAGTGAGACTTGTCTTGTTTTTTTACGCTTTTCGGGTCTCCCCCGGTTGTATCAGGTGCTAAAAATAGGCATATATTATCGCGTTACCGTGAGAAAAACCCCCCCTGCCTAGGTCCAGTTGGGTGAAATTTTCTGCGAAATTTTTGTGGGTGAACAGTAAACTTTTCAGTAAATTTATTACTTTACCACTGTCACACCCATAAAAATTTTGATGGATTTTAGTCCATATACTCCATGTCTAAATATATGCATAATATTGTGAATTACCTTAAATGTAACTGTAAATAACAATTACTAATAAATTAGGTGTGTCTTACGTTTTCCTCCACATCCACATGTCCATGTGTGAGCTGGGCAAAACTGAGACAAAAATACTAGAACTAGAGTTTTCACAAGTGCCAAATAGACGTTATAGATTATAGCACATTTCGTGTGATGAATTTTATAACTTAGAGAGTCCTAAATTTACAATCTAGTATTATATTATCGAAGTGTTTCGGTAGCCGTAAGACGTCTACCTAACCCCAGGTTCGGTAGCCGTATACGGTAAAATAGCCCTGGAGTGTTTCGGTAGCCGACGCCCATCCTTACGGACAACGTACAATATAAACAATGTTTCAAAGAGGGCGCAAGCCGTTGAAAACAGGTTGTTTTTGGTCTTGAGCAAATCGCTTCAAAAGAGCGGTTTTTCCCTCTTTACGAAAAAACAATGTACATTGTTTTTAAGACAACAACAACGCACAGGTTTCATAGAACTTGTTTGAAACAATTTTACGTACTCTTTCGTTTCATCAAGAATTTGACTTGCAGCACTGGTGATTGTAGAATAAAACAAAGTATTGCTTGTGAAAATTGAAGTACATGGGTATCGCTCCGGCGTTTGTAAAACACGGAATCCGCCTAAAATCGCGTTACTACTTTCGCTTAATTCTCCCCTACCCTCCATTTATGGAAATTGCTTCGGCACGGGCAACTAACACAGGACTCCCTGGTAGTAAATACTCCTCCGATACACGCAGGTTTCACACTGTGTGGTGGTGAATATGTGAAGACTGCACAATTACAAATGGCGGAATTGTGTATTTTTCTTATTGGTAAAAAGGCTTGTAATTCTACAAAATTCAAAAGATAAGATAGGCAGTGATCTCAGACCCATTTAATTAGACCGAGAATCTAATTAGTCTTATGACTGCGTCTGATCACTCAGTCCTCAAGCTCGGTCTTCACCAATTTCCACTCAATTGCGAAATTGTTGGCCACCCGTGACGTAATTGACCACCTAACTCAATGGTGATTAACGACTAAAGATGGCATAAGCCCTGTGCCTATATGATGTGAAAGGTATGTTGGTTAACTGTAGAACTATGACATCACTGTGGTGCAAACAAGCATTGTCATTATGCTTGTCTAGGCCTGTGTATATTTTGTCATGGCCTTTTTTCACTCGGCACTTGAGATGAAGGACGGTAATGAACACATAACAAGGCTGTCGCGACCCCTCATCTGCCTCAAATGACCGCCAATTACACGCGGTAATATGCTTACACCCCCCATTTATATCCGGCATTTATCCCGCCATTCAAACATTTTTTCTGTGTGCGTAGAGACTAATCAATCCTACACGTAATAATGAGATGACTACTCCGTGCAGGCCTGGGACAGGACTAATGATTGAATTCTGTCACCACAGAGTGAAAAGTTAGGAGAATTTGTTTGTTGATCAAATAGTACGACATTTTTGCTCTGTGTAAGAATCACAAATTCAACCATAATTTTTGGGACAAAACAGATGCCAATTTTGAATTTCAAAGATAATCTGTTTAGTTATTTGTTGGTTCTTCTACAAGATTCAACTAAATACTCCTGTGATTTATACATCGACACAGGGGAAATTAAGCAAAGTAGGCTATTTAGGCGATGCCGTTGTTTTTACAAACGCCGGGTATCGCTTCAAACCACGACGTACGGTGTTGTTACGTGCGATATGCGTTATAATTTACATATCAATCATGTCAATATAGTGAATCGATGGCAGCTTGATTCGTGCATTCTAACCCGATCATCAGAAGTTATTTTATCTGAAAAAATCTTGTTATAATATTACCATCTTTTTTTGAGCAGTTGGGTAATTTTGAGAACATCTGCGGTAAATAATCGGTTATTCCCTGTGGTGTAAACTGCAAATTTTGGGCAGATTTCAAAGAATGAATATAAGTCTTTAGCTCTGAACAAAAGACACACCGAATATAGTTAGAGTGGATTTAACACATTACGTGTAGGTGTGTTCCGTCACGTCAAAACTGTAGAATCCCATTGAGTCCGATTCATTTAAAGATAAAGTCCTTTTTAGAGCCAATAAACAGATCCCGTTTTTTTTTTGTTCTGTATTTTCGTGTTCTTCTCTTTCAATTTGTAGGTTGACAAAATTCCATTCCAAAGCCGCATCGTGTAAGTGGTAGTTGAGGTTCGGCTTTTTGTGGGAAGGTTATGATGCCAGTATTCCATTTTCTTTTCATAGGCCCTAGGTTAAAAAAATGATTGGAATAGTTAAAACATTTTGCCTTCATAAAAGAATTCCTTTAGCATAGGCAAAATGTACTTTTTGTCCGTCAACAACTCAGTTTCGCTATAGTCCGCTGTCCTTCGGGGTCTGTCGCAAAGAACCGTTTTTTAAAAATGGTTGTATTTTTATAAAGGATTTTTTAACACTTCATTTTTGTGTTAAAATAAAATTACGTGAAACTGTTGAAGAACGCTATTTTGGAGTATTAAGGTCGGTAACTACTCTTTTAACTCTTTATCCGTTTCTCTAGTTCAATGCATATTCCAATAGATGTTTAATAATTGCTTTTTATATTATCCCATCTCTCTATTTACTTTTTGAGATATAATATTTTAAGTGAAAAAATTAAATATCGCACTTAATGATAGAGATTTCAGTTGCGAAGTTACATTTTCGATTATAACTTTTGAACTGAAGCTCCGATTGTCGTCAACAAAAAGAATATAAAGGTAATTTCTTTCTTCTTCCTCAGTTTCAATTTGTAATTTTATTTTTAAAGTCCTCTGAAGGGTAATATTTCCACCTTAAAAGCACCATATTGTAATAATGGCATTTTCGTTAATAAAGGAATAAATCATTGCTCAAAAAGAGCTCCAGGAATACGGTTCTCGTTTGGAGGAAATGTTTTAAAAGTCTACTCGGAGATTTTCGAAATATTAATTTTTTTGTGTAATAATGAAAAATAGTCACTAGAACTAAAGATATTACCTAAAAATGCACAATTCCGAAATTTGAAGATGAATCGAGATTTTTTTCGTTTTGAGGCAAGTAAAACATTTGTGTATCCAACGTGCCATAGGATACTTGTATAACAAAAATTATCCGGATCCGGAATTTATAACAAAGTTGTGATTTTTCCTATATGAAAGGAATTCGATTTAAGCTTAGTCATTCACACAGTGGATTAGTAAATGACAAGCTTAATGTACATGCAAAAAACAAACTATTTTTTTGGAATTGGGGGCGCCCTCCTCAGGAAATCTCTGAGTCGGGCCTTTAACTAAATACATGGAGGGGCCAGGGGGTGTTGTACATTGCCACAATTTCCTAATAAAGGATGCGATTGGTGTTATTTGGTGCCATGGATATACGCAGGGAATTGGGAAGTCCACAAACTTCCGTGCGATCTTAATCGAATTGCTAAGCTTAAATTTCAATGTTTAAAACAATAGGTGTTGAATTTCGTAGTTGCTCCTATACGAAATTAGAAATTGCACAATTTTTGTACCCAAAGAGTCTTTCTCAGCTTCATCATCCTTTTTCCCTAAAAAAGAAAAAAATAATGGGGGGGATATTTGTTTTATGGAAAGCCTTTAAAAAAAAGGGGCAAATCAGTAGGGCTACTACTTTAGATTTTTTAAGAGCCAGTTGATATGATCGGAAATCCCCGGGGAAAGTGTGCACTCACACGGTCGTAACTGATCGTTCGTGTCACGCATGACTGTGTCCCTGCCCGGCTATATAACCGATCCACTGTGGACTCGCTCCCGCAGCCGTATACTGCTACCTAACCAACAAAGCCCGTTTTGGTTATATAGCGGTATACGGCTACGGAACCCGGTTAGTAGCCGTATACGGCTAAACGGACAACACTCCACTATATTTATTATATAGTTTTTTGTAAATCTGATCTAATAAGCTTATACACCCATCGAATTGGTCCCTTCAGCATTGCTCAGTACAAACCCTACATACCCAACCGGACAGACATAGTAATTGCACACGCAGCAATGTTTTCTTTGACATCATTTTACTGTTTACTTTATTTGACAGGAGTAGCACTACTTAATACAAAGACTGGTAATATGGACAATATGTTTATTAACAAATTTAGACTGAATTGAAAGATGGTCACTCATCCACGGCATTTCACACCTTATGAATAGCTTTATCAACAACCCTCAACAATGGGCATGATTGGCAGTGCTGCTTGTTTATGTTAGGTATCATGATATTTACAATGCACAAAACCACTTTTTCCTTGATTTTTATGAAATTTAGCAAGTGTAGTTCAGTATTAATGTGACAATTTGGATTAGTAGTCACAAGTAAAAGAGATTTAGGTCAAGTTTCACTCATCACTATTTTTGAGGCATTTACAGCATGTAAACAAACCAACTTATGGGCCATGTGGACATGTGTGTTGTGCTTTTCAATACCCTGTCTTCCATGGGTGACAGTAGGAACCCATGGATTCGATCCATGTAATAAGCTTATTGCATGTTTACAATGTCATTTCCCCCATCCCATAGTCATTGTGTTGCATTGTTACAGTCGCAGACATTTAATCATTATGCTCATTGGATCTGGGACTGGGAGTAGTCCTGCTGAGCATGACTCCTCCTTATGTACAATTATCATAATGCCATTAACTTAATCAATGGAGGAGTCATGCCAAAATAGTGTGTAACTGATATGACAAATTTTTGTCTCACATTCTCCAATAATTTTTATGCTTCATGTAGGCAGTTCAGTTACCTATTACGTAATCGGTGACCGATCTACTGCACTGAACGTGTGTGTGAGTGGTGCGTAGAGAACAAACACATTCTACAGAAATCATCAATTTAATTCAAAATAATGCTAATCCCAATGTCATTCCCACTCAAATATGTTGTTGCAGCATATCTTCCCTCTAACATTCTAAAACGGAATCGAAAAATAAGATGTAGGTTGGTAGCTATCGCGTGAGATACCTTGATAAGTCATCTCACAAAATGAGCAAGTTTTCTAGCACCTTCCAACGCCCCATTGGAAACGCATGGTAAACATAGACCACGCGGCACTCCAACATAAATCCATAGGGGTGTAAGGCTAGCGATTTCAAACCGGAGGCATTCGGTAACATAGAAATAGAGGTCTTGGGTGAGGACAGGCCAAAGTGCCATAAATAGGTGGTATTTGGACAAAAAAATATGCTAAATTATAAAAAAAAAAAGAGTCGAACAATTTTAAAAAAGTAGGTTATTTGGTGTCAATTTTCAAAATCTCCAAAAATAGGGGCCTTGGGTGTGAGTTGAGAGTGCAAAACCCTAAAAATATGGATATTTGGGGGACAGTAATGCTGAAAATGAGGGGTTCATACACAGCCTTATATACATTTGCGCACATTTTGATTAAAAATATGTAAATAGGTCATGAAATAAATTTCAATCATTATGGACAAAGTTTTGTTTGTACACGGGAGGAGGGAGAAGAACGCATGAAAATTACAGATTGTAGCTTGTAAACTTCCTACAAAATGCAAAAATTTAATAAAAAATCAAAGATGCTATTTTTTGCAAACAATAGCAAATTAGGCTATGTAACATTTCATACAGCTCACTCTCTTCATAGTGGTGTGTTGATAAAGGTTTGACGGGGAACCCAATAAACAATTTCGATTGATAGCTTGTAAACTTCTCACAAAATGCCAAGAAAATAACCACACGTCTTAAATTTGCACATTTTTTGGTTTAAAAATATGCTAATTAGGGTAAAAGTAAGGCTATCGATAGGACTTGTCGCTTGCAAAGTTCTGTATATGAGTGTATAAGAGAAAATCCTGCAAGTTGCAGAATGTAGTGGTAAGTTTTTCTTAAAGTACATCTTATTAAGAAATGGTTATTCTTTCATGGAAAAACATAAAATTTAAACATTTTTCCTCAAAAAATATTCAATTAGTTGGTAAATGGAGAGATAAATACTTGTATAATGTAGAATCTGTAGGTACAAATATCAGGAACATAACCTAAAAATCAAGTGTATCCTTTTATCGTTTAGAGTCTGTTACATTTTTTGTGTTGTGAAAGAGCGGACATACCCATGGTGCCATGGCAAAATAAAGAAAAAATAAAAGACTGACCTTTGGACCTTGGATCCAAATGACGGTTATGTACGTACAAAAAATTGAAAAGTTTTGCTAACGGAATGTCCGATTTCAAGAATTCGAAGTGTTCTGAGTTGCTGTGTTTAGAGTCTCTCTTTCACATACAATGCATTTTAACCCCACGATGCAGGACATTATTTTCACTTGAAATGCCTACTTCATGCGAATAAATATTAGCCGATTCCATCTTGAAAGTATTCCTTAAGAGGGTTATCAACAACAGGATAGTCGTAAATATTCTTTATCAATTTTTATGAAGTGATATTAAAGGGGGATGTGGCCCTATTTAAGGATAAGAAGTTTTATCTTCATTGCTTGGCCTTCACTCCAAACCACATCTGTAAAATTTCGCGCAGATGATTTTTCAATACGTTTTGATGCGAGAGCTAAAAACGTTGACGTTTGTAAGCCCCATAGCGGTACTGTGTAAAATTATATTGGCGACCAAAATGAGGCGCATTTCGATCATTAATTCTAAAACCAAACATCCTGGGCTCTAGATTTCACAGGGAAATGAGGAAAAATAGTGGTTTTCTTCTGATACCGAAATGTGGACCACTTCCGGTAAAATTGGAGCTTCTGGTGACGAGGCTAATTAGCGATCGGGCAGGGACCTTTGAATGAACTTTCAAGACCTTGTACTTATAAGATTTCTGACCAGTGACAAGTCGATTTTGTATTGCCAAGGTGGCATTTAAAGGAGAACCTGCCATCAAGAATAACTTACACAATATACGCTATAAAAAAAATTATTGAAAACATATGGAGTGGTTTTCCTGGGAAAAGGAAATATACTAACATAAAAACGAATTAAAAAACATTTGTTGACACGCGCTATTTGAAATTAGCGCTAGTGTATATGGGATATGTATTTGGGTTATGCAATACGGACGGCACAGTAGCGTCATACACCCTTCACACATCGCTTTCATAATGTGTAATATCCTATGGCATTATGACCAACCGTGCCGGTCCCGTACGGCATAACATGTTTTACACTAGCGCGATTTTTACATAGCACATGGTCACTAGATTGTTTTTAATTCAGTTTTAGGGTTATCTATTCCTGTTTTTTTCCTATGAAACCACTCGATATGTGTCAATAAATATTTTATAGTTGAATATATTGGTTTGCTTTCTACGTTGTACGGGTTCTCCTTTAATGAAAGCTTGTAGCTGTATTTAACATGGATATTACTACTGGTCTACGTAAAGGTAGAAGAGTGTTAGCGAAAGCACCGGTGGTATATGAAATATTGGAGGTGACATGTTGCTGATGGTCAAATTTGAAGGCTATACACAAAAATGTCACAGCTGATATCACATAATGTTTTGGGGGGACTTCACATATAGACTGGGTAAAAGGCATACTGTTTAAAGAAATGTCATGTGAAGTCCCAATTAATTGGGACTAGGACTGGAATGAGAGTTGATGAATGTTGGCTTTTTTTTTTTTTTTTTTTTTTTTGTGGGGCATGGGCAGGTTTATAGGGAACATGTTTTGGACAGGGATGTATGCCTGTGGGAAGAGGCAAAAAGGGTTTTTGCATTTTCTCTCTTTTTCAATATGTCTTTCAATAGCGGTATCATGCAATTCATGATGTCTCTCTATTGCGGGACAAACTTTCTTGCACTACGTGAGTGGTAACAAATATCTCGATGGTCCGGCTATTGCAGAGAGTCCCACCTATACAATAATGTCTCACGAAAAGCTGTGCTCCCGTCCTGTAATCATGATAATGTCAGACTTTAGCTCGATCACGTAGCATTGTTGCCATGGTATGATTTTGCAACCCAAAAATTTTCAAAACAAACGGCAGAAAAGGAAAGATGTTGATTTTTCCATTAAAATGTTGGTTTAATCGTGTCTGGAGGAAAATATTTGCAAAGTTAGTGATAAAACTGTGTTGCTCTAGGGTCAAATTTGTCACCTCGGAAAATGCTCTCCAGTGCTTCTAATCTTTCTTTAGTACAGTAAGGTTGGGATTATTGACACAGTTGAGCATTTTTGAGTGCTGTGGAAAATGGGGGTGTATTTATGGAGTTCCAAGTACTCTGTGTGGTAATTTATGCACAGAGCTCTGATTACTTGGGTGCACACTAGATGAGTCCCTAGTCCTCACGTTCGAGGCGCCCTTTTACTTACCCACAAATCTTTACGGCCTGGCTCACGGGGGACTAGATAACATAGACGAAAAAAACAGTTCCGTTACTTCTGTCTTCCGGGGGCACTTCGCCTCAGAATTTGAGGCAAAAATCATGCGCGTAGGGACGTCCTCCCATGAAATAATGAGATCATGGGCGCGGCAGGGAGTTTTGGCACCAGGGTAATCCTCCTGGGCCTGGCAAAGCATTGGGCCTGGCATGTGACATTGGCCGAAAAAGTAACAAAAGCAGGATTAGCCTACATGAAGGAAAAGTTGTTTTCAAGGAATGGATACGCCGCACCTGACGGGATTTAGTTAAATCAGTTCGTTTGAATTATCCTGCTGGGTCAGAAACACGCAGTTTAATGCATGAATTGTGGGAGAAGGACCAAACATTCATTCTCTATACTACATGTACTATTAATTATAGTCATGATTTATGATGAATCATGATGATAGTCTTTCATCTCTGTCAACTTGAAGGGTAAAGAGTCAAGATGCGATTGATTGTTGCCTTCGTCAAAATTTGTTAGAGATTAAATTTAGCCTGACTAAAACTGGCATGCCGGGCCTAAGGCTAAGCCTAGGTTAAGAAGGCTAGACTGTAAAGGACTTAGGTAGTAGCTGGGGCCTAGGCCCTACCTTGGCGTAGTGCTAAGTGGTCCTAGACTAGAGAGTAGGGAACGCACCCCAGCACAACCAGATTCCCGATAATAAAGCAAGGGGGAATGCATGACAGTGATTACAACTTGATTAAAGCCTTAAGGTAGGACAACTCTTCTTAATTATTGCAGTTGTACCTGTGTGATTCAAACACACGAACAGATTGCACAAAACACGTGTTTGGGATGTGTTTGACGTGGACAGTTCCCTTTATCACATGTGCATGATTATGATGTAGCTTAAGTTGTACTAGGGCCTACTAAAATAAAGGACTCTATACGATTTCGTGAGTGCACTTCACGCTCCTGCTGCTAGTACTATGCAGTATCATGTTTAATTTATTAGATCGACATAGGCTAGCCTTAGCTAGCCATGTAGCACTGGTTTTTGTTACTTTGTTTACATTTTAGCATCTTAGCAGCCCTATTATGAGACTAGAGACCCGGTCTAGAAACGTGCCCTTAAGCCTAGGCAAAGTGTATGCCAGTATCAGCAGTAATCGGGGTATAGCTACAGTATAATAGACCCTAGCCTGGGGTAGAAAATAGTCTCTTAGGCTTCGAGGTCTGTAGGATGCCCCTATCGGCCTATGTCGGCACCAACCTAAGCCAATAAGCGGAAAATAGTCTAGGCTCATTCGCATCACATGTATACCCATGTACAAACTACATGCATGACAGACTAAGGAAATCACTGCTATGCAGGACTATTCATGTATTGGCATGGCCTACGTCACGGAGGATGGCACTGCCAATTTAAAGGTCTGATTTATAGGCCCTGGTTTATAGGTCCAGCAAACATGCAAATAGGCCTAGCTCCTAGAATAGGTGATAAAACACAAACAAGAATGCCTAGTGGCCTGTACTGAGCATAAGTAGTATCATGCCTAGGCCCTATAATAGTCATAGGCACACTTTGCTGTATGAAAGATAGCTGGTGTTTGGGTCTTGATTGAAACTGGTTTTGGGCACATGAACTAGGCCTACATAACAACAAAACAATTTTATCGACCATGCCCGGGTGAACATGTCACAAGGTTTTTTTAGGAGAAAGAAGAGGTTTGAAACAATTATTTTTCACAATGTAAAATTAGACATTGAGCATAGGCTTAGACCAAATGCAAGCAGTCAACATCCATTTTCGGTTCAGGAACAGTGGGCCTAGGTCAAGTTTAAATAGGCCTATGGACCAACCCCTAATTTGTAGTCAGATAGGCTATTTAATAAATGGAAGCCTAGCTTCATGTTTGGTATCATATTTATTTTATATAGGCTTTAAATAGCATTACAGGTTTACATGGTTAATGAGAAAAAATGTAGCTTTTTGACCACCAAAAATGTTGATTACCTCTGGTAAACATCTGAGGTCAATGGACTGAAGGTATTACCTTTAATTAAGGGGCATTTCGTGACATATCAGCCTCTTCTCCCGACTCCCCTAAAACAAGGTATGCGATTTTATGTTGTGCATGAGGACTTTATGTGCAAGTAATTCGATTTGACTCTGGCCAGAAATTAATTGGGTTTTTTTCTGACACGTAAAAAAAATGTATAAATAAATCTCTTGAAAACTAAGACTTAGCTAAAAACAAGAAATGTGGTAAATGTGAATGTTTACACCTATGCGAGCGGCCTCGGGAAGATGAGAAAACTTTTCTTTTTTGTTCGGCCTAATCACCCATTCATACTGTATGTAATTTGTAGAAGTGGCAAAAGACTAGTATGGAAAGTTAAATTCTCAACAAACATCACTAAAAACATCCATATTTAAGGGCGACAGATGTTTTGTTTGGGTGTTTGTCAGACCCTAGTGGAGGAGGGGAGAGGGGACGGTCGACGGTCCCCTCCAAAAAAGTACCCCCAAAGTGATTTTTACTACAATTTTTTGAGCCTGTCTTATTTATTTTTGCATAAATTAATGTACATAAACAAAAACCAAATACAGTGCAAAATAGTAAAAAGAGAAAAACTATACTGAGTAACTCTAGAACATCTCAAATACCTAATTAAATAAATAACTACTAAAGTAAAATTTTAAAAAAAATCTGCATAAATAAATACCCGTAACATAACTGCATCAAAATCTAAATAACTGAATATCAATATATAAATAACTAAATAACCAAACTGAGATAACTTGATAAAACTAAAAAAACTAAATAAGTTTTAAATAGAAAGTAAATGAACACACACACATTACAACAGGAACACAGAATAAATTTATCAAATAAGAAACCGACTATCGAGATCAGAGAACACGATTGGAATGTAACATTCAGTTATGTCTCTTAAAAAATAAACAAACAAACAAACAAAAAAAAAACAAAACGACAAAAACCCATGTAAACTGAGCTTTCACAACAAAAAACTTTCATCCAGCTAATTGATAGCGTAAAGTTCCCGGTAATTAATGCGCGCACGTCTGTTAATACGGCGAGCGGCAACAGTCCTACGAGTAAGTGGGAATTATTCATGAGCCACAGAGTGCTCCCCGGATTCGAACGTATTTTTCAGTCGTCACGATAGCACCCTCGCAGGGGCCGTGCATATGTGAAAGACGGAAGGATTCAGTCTAGGTGCACACATGCACAAATGCATGTGTGCATGTAAAGTTTCTGTACTACATGCACAGGGTGATGGTAAATAGAAATATCACATTTAATTTTAATTCTACAGCACATGAATTTTTACCATAAGTAGAAAAAAAAAACCTTAAAATTTAAATGAAAAACGTTATAAAATCTGTATTTAGCTTCTGTATTACTAGCTAGTATTAGTTACTACAAGGAATCACAAGCTTTAAAAGTATAAACCAAAACATTGCCCTGGGAGCATCCTAGGGGCCCATGATTCTAGTTTGCCAGGTTTTTTAGGCAGTGCGTGTGGAACGTGTGACCCCATCATGCCTCCAAAAGTATAACAGTATCGATCGGGAACCACTTGGTAAGAGCGGCATGGTGAACATATGATTGGCATTGTTGCCATTTGATTTGTGCAGTAAGTTTGCGGCACTGCATGCACCAAAAGGCTGTAGGTTTATTTAATTCAAAGATTTACAAGTCACATACACCCGGCTTGTCACAGGTCTAGGCCACAAAAAAAGGGGTGTTCAGTTACAGAATTTTTCTCCATGGACCACACGTAAAGGTCTCAACCAAAAGATGACAGCTTTGGAAACAGAGTGCGCCCTCAAGTGTTGCACTCTGGTCAGGCTAGCGTTGTGCACGTCGTCCCCGTTACCTATAGGCATATAATCGTATTCATTAATTCTGGGACGAACGACCAAAACACACCTCGTATGTGCGTATCCTTACCTTGGCTTGGAAGCGTAGGTTCCAATGCCCTTGACAATGGCGTTGTCGTCGCAACGGCAATATAGCGTGTTTAATGCAGGGCACAGAGTAGGGCGTAGTCGTGCGTAAGTTGAATGCATGAACGCTTGTGTCAAGCTCTCTGTGCGTAGCCCGTGTCAGAGAATTAAAGAATACGATTATAGGAGATAGGGGCTATCGTAGCTCGATCACGTAGCGTTGCACGTCATCCGTACCTACCTAAGTATTTTTTGAAGATGTTCACGTTTGGCTGCCATTTGATTGACATCATGTTACAATTTTAAAAGTATCAGAAATACATTTATTGTGTCTAACAACATAACCTAAGTACTTCATGTCTATTTTTTATCGCAGGTATTTGCTGTTATAGGGCATATTTTAAAATTATTGGATTTGGCTTCCATTTTGAATTTGAAGTATGACCTTGCCTAATGTTACAAGTGTCATACACTTAGGGTTGATAATATAGGGTTGAATAGATAATTATCATTTATGGCGACGCTATCTTGGATTTCTCAAAATGCCCAAGGATGCCCATTGCCCAGGTGGCACCTGGCAGATTCTTATTCTACACACAGGCTAAGGCTAAGGGAATTTGATTCTTAGTTTCCTGTTGGAGCGTGCATCAGATTTGCTGCTGTGGCAAATATTTCATTATTTTTGAAAAAAAATTGTTTTCTTGAAAACTTGATAAGGGTTGTTTTACAATCGGGGTACCTCGGCTGACTCATTTGGGGTGAAAAATGAAGTCTCATGATTATTTTCAATATTGATGTTTTTGCATTGTAGGCAAGTCAAGAAGTATAAATTCCCAAATTTTGAGGCATCACATCTTCGTGAACAATTTCTACTATTGATGTAATGTTACATTTTTCAGAGAGGACAAGTTTTTGACAGAACACTTCATTTCTACACTTTGGGTGAAAAAACAAAGTGCTTTGATTATTTTCAGTATTAATGTTTTTGTATTATAGATAATTCAAGGAGTATGTTTCCAAAATTCAGAGGCGTGAAGTCGTCAGGAACAATTTTTATGGTTAGTGAAACTTCATGTTTTCGGAAAGGACAGATTTTGACGGAACACCGACTTCCAACATTTGATCATGTGATACAGGAAAACTTAATGGGTAGTCACCAAGTGTTTACTACAAATGTGTAGAACATAAACTAGAGTTTTTTCAGCAAATATTACAAATCAATCTGTCAATTTAGTTTAAGCTTTATTAGCCTAAATATGGAGAGGACATTTTTTGATGGAATTTACCGCTAAAATTCAAATTGGCACTACATGTTACCAAATGGTCACATTCTTTTAAAATTTCTGGATATTAATTACCTTGCTCCAAATGTTATTCCTGAATGCTGAATGTTGTCCCAAATGTTCTTTATGACAGTGCTGAATTTAGTCAAATATTAGCTTAAATCAAATGAGACAGTGATTTTAAGCAATTTCCATACATATGTTCATATTTTTGTTAGTCAACAAGCAATTTCAAAAGGTTTCTTTGCAGCTGTAGGTAGTGCTTTTGGTGGTCTTTAAGTTGGCATAGTACCATTTACGAAAAAGTACAGACATTGTTTTTTATGAGTCCCATTGTAGTGTGCAGCCAAGAGGTACCCTGATTGTAAAACAATTCCCATAATAAAAACAAATTTTCAGTTGCTCAAAATATTCAAGCATCCATTCCTGTTCATTTTAAGCAGTTAACTTGGGAGAGGTGTCACAGTATACCATAAATAATGAATTTCCTCCAGATTTTTGTCCCACTTGTCGTCATACTGGGTGCAAAAATGCTTGAACTGATTTTTAAACTTTTGAAGAAATAAACCTGTAAATACCCCTGGTTTATTAATTTGGCACTTGGAAACGTTGTTTTATGTAATAAATATAAGGTTACTAGTGTATTCAAGATGCCTTTCGATGTAATAATAAAATAACAGTAAATAATGAAATGACAGTAAATAATGAATAATGAAATCAGACCTCGTCACCTTTTAAAACTCCAACAGGAAACTAAGAATCAAATTCCATTGGCCTAATCTATCATTTCAGCAAAAAAATTGTGTACGGTCACATGAACGTTCTCTCTGACTATAGCGATTGAAAACAACAACAACTGATGCCACATGCTCAGTGTGCAAATTCACCTGTTTAGCATAGCAAGTAAATGCTACACAAATTTTGGCTTGTATAGCATTTTTTACAATGCTAAATATTTAAAAGTATCCCATTTGCACACTGCACATGCTGACACTCAGATTCAGACTTTTTGTGTATTAGGGATGCAGGAATCTTTTGACTTTTCAGAGACATGGTTTCTTCAATCGATTGGTTTTCGCATAATTATTGCAGAAAAATTGGCCGGTTAGAAAATGGAACACTAGGGAAATGCAACACTGATAACGTAACGTGTGATGCATAGATTTTTATATGCTTGTGCTTGCACAACAACAGTGACGACGCGAGAGTACTTATGCAACCACGGCACGCTTAGTGTGAGAGAAATTGGTTACGGACTTGGGCTATTCCATAATACACGCAATTCACTTCCTGTTATATAGTTCTATGGTTGAAATAGAATTTAGTGGCGCCATCAACGGCTGAGTGTCTGGTTGTTTCTAGCCTAGGCTGAGGTAGATAAGTCAACGATAAATCTAAGAGAAGTCTTAAGATAAACCAAAGGACCATTTTTTAAAATGCTGACTTAATTTACCAATGTCATATTCCACTTTATTTTTAATAAAAACAAAATTTTTCAAAGCCACAAAATTTGGGATCACATCCTTAAATTTACATAAAGTTTGCAGCACAAAATATGAAAGCAGCTTGTCATTTTTAAGGTCAAAATTAGTCTTTGTCAAAGACGCCTCGTAATTTTGTCCACCAACCGCGAGTGCGCCGAAGGCGCGTGTTGAGCGCCGAAGGTGTGAGGCCGTTCGACTCAACTTAGAGCGGTCCAGAGAGGGGCGGACTCACACAAATTGAATAATCAAAGCCTTGATAAAAGGCTAGGTCAAAATTATGAAAATAAGAATCAGAATGAAGTTTGTCACTGACTAACTGTAAACAAATTATTCCAAATTGGTCTGACCTTTTCACATTCACAAAATACATGAGTAAGTTTCAGGAAACTTGTTACAAAAGAAATCTTCATTGGTCCCCCGCCAACTTTAGTTGGCAAAGGGGGACTATAGAAATGCCCTGCGTCCGTCTGTGTGTGTGTGTCCGTGTGTGTGTCCCACGCGATGGATCTAAGCAAGTGTGGGTGTCCATCTTCACAACATAGATGTATCTCAAGTAGGCGGTGGCTGGGATGTAAAGAGGGTCATGTGACATAGGTCAAAGGTCAAATTTGGTCAAAAATAGGGTTATAATAAAGCTTTTCACACTGAGCCGGTGATCGATCGTCTTTTGCGATCGATCACTATGTGTAGACTTCAAACCAGCCACCAAATTCATTATAATACTTCGCAAACTCTGACACACAAATCACTGTTGTGCTTCCTCAAGTAACAGCACACATTCATCCAATAAATGCACTTACGTAAGAGTCTATCCGCCATGTTGAATTTCCTTACTCAGTCCGTTCAATTTCATCAATGGAAAACTCACAATTTCTGTGCGGAAACAAACCAAGATGACAAGTCATATCATTTAAAAGATGACCATGTACCTCAGCTTTTAAAAAGTCAACTACAACCACTGCCGTAAATGCCTCAAAAAGAAGTATTTCGTGAGAGTAGCAGCTCATTAAATCCTTTCTTTGGAAAACTTTTACATCGTAACTAAGGTGCTATTACGCATGCGCGTCTAGTATTCCAAAAACAGCGATCGATCGCAAAAGTCGATCGATCACCGGCTCAGTGTGAAAAGCCTTATTGTTATAAGCCTTGTAAACACGATATCATTTGATCTAAGCAAGTATGGTGTCCATCTTCGCACCATAGATGTCACCCAAGTAGGCGGTGGATGATTTCGGAGGTGTGGCATGGGTCAAATGCGGTCAAATGGGATTAAATTGCTATAAGCCTTGTCAATTGTGGCAGGATGATGAAACTTTGTGGGTGTGGTCAACATTCAGTGCCAAAAAATTTGAAGGTGCATTTCAAGGTCATGTGGTGTCATTCAAGGTCAAAATCAACTAAGTATGTGTTAGGATGATTAAACTTGTGGATGTGGTCATCATTCAGTGCCAAAAGATTGGAAGGTCATTTCAAATACTCTATTAGCTCATGGTGGTTTTGTAGCTTTTATGTCCAGAGCTAACTCTTCAGGAATCCACTAATTGAAGGTCAGGAACAATATTTGGTTGGTACAATTCCCCCCACTGACGCCCGACAATGCTGAAATGGCCACGCCCATTTTGGGGGGTCAAACCCCTTTGATCGAAGTACTACTGACTACATCTACATAACCGTTGGACCTAGAAGGTTGGGAGACCACTCAAAATGTGGGGAATGGCCACATTATGGGGGGGTCAGTAATACTTTTTATAATCCAAAAGTCAAATGTTTTTTAAGAATATTGTCAAACTGATTCAATCATATTCGCCGCACTAAAAAATACAATTATGAAGAATTCATAAGGTTTTTCATGCCAAAACAGGGAGTGAGTTCACCATGGACCTTTGGGATTTTGTCTAACTCTCCTCAGGGATTATTTTTGGGGTAGCTAAGGCTAGGTCACAAACAGAAAATTCATATTCCTTCTTTCCGTCCTCAAACGGCAGCCCGTAAAATGTTATGACCTTGAACAAATTGGGTAATATAGTGCAACCGTGCATTTTTAAGTGCCTTATAACATGGCATTTGCCCAAAACTCCCATCCATTTTATAGTATACAAAATATTGACTGTCCATGAGGACAGTCAAATCAATTGACCCGAGGTGATCTCGAGGATGTACTATTTTCCCGAAGCGGAGCTGAGGGAAATAGTACGGGCTTGAGAGCACCGAGGGCCATTGACTATGGGCCCGACTAAAGGGCAGGTATATTGGTTTTATATACCTCATAGATGATCCTTTCTGCGGCTAGTAACGAGACTACCGCTAGGGGCATAAAATTACTATACCGGTCAGAGGGTTACTATACCGGTCCAAAAATTACCATACCGGTCCAAAAAAATACTATACCGGGCAAAAAATTACTATCCCGGGCAGAAAAGGTACTGTACGCGTTTTATGCGAAAATATAGTGAAACTATACCATGTCATGTGACTTCATTTAACCAATCAGATGACAAGGATCTGTCTATGAGGTATCTATAATTTTAGGATAGCTTAGTTATGACATTTGTATTGCACAGCAATAATGACCATTGGATATAACTGGGATTATAATCAGCTTTTAATGTTAATCCTTTCGTTTTCATGGGGAGGGGTCACAAATGGCCCCATCGTAAAGGGAAATTATATTTGTACCATATTCATCAGGATCTTATGGCAGAGTTAAAATGCTTGCTGAAGGGTCTTTCTTAAAGATTCTCTAAGCACTAACGCATGTCCGTGACCATGAAACAGGCAAAAATCAAGATTCCATCCCCCCCCACAGTGGGTCCGCATGAAAAAGTCGCTAAAATTACCCAAACTGAGACGACGAGCCATGTATATAGTGAGATGAGACTTTATTGCCTCTTTAAAGATATCAGAATTATGGAAATTGTTTTGTAAATTATATTCTTTACATTTGAATTTATACATAAAGATGATAAAAAAGCCACATTTAATTATATTACGGTATCTCTACCAGTACCATGCGGCCCGTAGTGCGCAGTGGCTAGCCAGAACTGAAAATTTCACGGGTGGAGGGGGGGTGAAGAATAAAGAGATTTCCTGATTCTTGTACTTGCATGGGATATGATGTTTAATGTACGAGGGGTGGGGTCATAGGGGCGGAGCTCCCCGTTAAGGCCTGGGTTTGCCATTTTTTTAGAAGCTAAAAATTAGTGTTTAAGAGCACAAATTTCCCGTTTCCTTCTTTTCGTCCTCCCCTTCTCTTCTCTTCTTCCACCATTCCGCTTCTCTCCTTTGCCATTATCTCTTTCCCTATTTCCCACTTTTCCTCTCTTCTTTCCCCTTTCTCTTCTTCCCTCTTTTCTTTCCTCTTTTTCTCTTTTTTCCTTCCGTTTTTGGCTCCTTCTCGATTGATTGTGTGGGTGTGGGGGGGCTTGCCCTCCTCCGATGGTAGTGCGGCGTTAAAAATTGGGTAATTTCGCGTGGTTTCATTGAGCCACAAAAGGGCCCCAACTTTTAGGGGGTCATGAAATGGTTAGCCTGGAACCGGCATGTAGGTAGTTTAGTGTATTTAGATTATTTAAAAAATCCTTCAGCAGCTTTACCCTTGCATTAGGCTCTACAACATATGAAAAATACACGGTGAGAGGCTCGCTATTTCCACACATGCGGCGTGCCGTCTAAAGTTCAGGTTATTTAGTGACTTTTTCATGCATAGCGGGGGGGGGGGGGGATCGTCAGTTTTGCTGTTTCATGGTTAAAAAGCATGCAGTTAGTGCTTGTAGATCATTTAAGACCTTCGTCAGCATTTAACTTTGCTGGCTGAAGGGGACTTTAACTTAACATAAACTAGGCCCTATAATCTAATCACTTCTACGAGGGGCCAATTGACCCACCCCCCCCCTGCAAAAACTTAGGGAATACATTAAAAATGCTGATATATCCCAAGTTGAAATCCAAATGCCCATAGCTCTGTGCAATACAACCGTTCATAGTGATTGAGTTGTGGAAGCAAATACACGTTATAACGCACTTCAAAATGCAGGTTTTCACCTAATATTACCCAATTTTGCTCAAAGGCACACAAAATTTTGATGGGGCCTGCCATTGGAGAACGGAATAGGAATATGAATTTCTTTTTGATAATTTAACCCAAAAATTACCCCTGAGGAGAGTTAGAGCAAACTCACAAAGGTGTATGGTGAACTCCCCTCCTATTTTGGCATGAAAAACATTATGAATTCATCATAATTGTATAGTGCGCGGTATGGTGTAATCAGTTTTGACAATTATCTTTAAAACCTTTTACTTTGGATATAAATATGGCCATTCCGCACACATTTTGAAAGGTCTCGCAACCTCCTAGGTCCAATGGTTCTGTAGATACTGTCAGTAGTACTTCCCTCAAAATGGGCGTGACCACCCAAAAAGGGGCGTGGCCATTCAGCTTTTCCTGAACCTTCAATTAATGGATTCCTGAAGAGTTTAAGATTGGACATATATGGCATACAAAACCACCATGAGCTAAAAAGTTGGGGTTATTCACAGTCATCTCACTCAATATGTGGTAGGCCATGAACTTGGGATGTGGTAGACATTTCTAAACCGGAAAATTGTAAAGGTCATTTCAAGGTCAAGTAGGGGCATCCAAGGTTCAATTAACACTACAAATAGTTGTTTTTAAGATCTTTTAAACTCAATCGAACAGAAGACCTTGCCATGCTGATAAATGTTGACTTTTAGCCTATTTTCTGTATATCTTCATAGCGTGCATGTTACAGGACGGCACCATAGATTTTTACTCCTCGTTACCACACAAAAATTTGGAGCTATACTAAAAATTATTTGGACCATTATTAAAATTTACCCTGTCGAACTTTACCCCCCCCTCCTGTGGCAATTGCGACATTTTCCGAGAGGACATGTGGGCTAAAACCTCTAAATGTTCCTTTGAAGTCAAATCAATTGTCAAACCTTACTTGCCAAAATAGTACGAATTGAGCGATTGGGACTTAATATTCATCTCGAAATGGCAACTGTTGACTGCCCTTTTGATCCAATCCAACAACATCAGACGTTGATTTACTCAAATACTTACATGTACCAAAATATCAAGGTTATTAAAAAGATTCTCAAATGATTTTCCTTCTGAACCATCAACACATAACATGGTAGTATACACAAGCAGGGACACTTCAGTTAATTATTGTTAACAGAAATACTTTCCTATTGCATTCCCAGGGTCCCATGATAAAAAGTAAAAGGTACGGAGATATTGGACAGCCTTGAAAAATACCCTTCTCCAAACTGATGTTTTGTTAAGAAACCATTGTTCAAAATGTACAAATTCCTGGCTGAATAAAAAGTCAACCCATTTAATAAAATTATCACCAAAATTAAAATGTTCCAATTTAAATTCATGGCTGACATTGTCAAATGCCTTTTCAATATCTAATAAAATAATTGCAGCAAGGAGCTCATTTTTCCTCTAAATTCAATGACTTACAAAAGAAGCCTAATATTTTTCCCAATACTTCTACCTTTTACAGGCTGGTCAGAATGGATTAAGCTACCAATACATGTCTTCAAACGATTGGCTGTAGTATTTGCTATAATTTTATAATCAACTGTAAGCAGTGAAATTGGTCTATAGTTTTGTATTTCCATTAAGTTTTTCTCTTTCTTTGGCAATAAAGTAATAATCCCATTTCGTTGAGATAAACCTGAAGAAGGCCATTTTCAAAGAAAAATTAAGGGTCAATAAGCATGTCACAAATGTCATTCCAAAAAACAATATAAAATTCCAACTACAACAGGTAAACCATCAATCATACCCCGGGGACTTCTATGATTCATAGAGGATATTGTCTGGAAAATCTCATTTTTAGAATGGGCTAATCAAGATTGTTTTTATCATCAGAATGCTTAGGGATATCAAGGGAATCTAAAAAGGTGCTGACTATAACATCATACTCATCATGATCTTTACAACTATCAGAGTATTGATACAACCCAGAATAAAACTTATATTTTAGAATGGGAGGGCCTTATATGCATGATTCTAGCGGAATCTATGACGAAGCGAAACTCAATTCAATGCACGCGAGGATCAAGTAAATGATACAACCCGTGAAAGTAACTTGGTAATTATATAGAAGCTCGGAGAAACTGGTGAGCACAGAACTAAATAAAGACGAAAAACTCTGAAATAAAGACTGAAATACATTAGTGCTCGTTCACTGGTATCCACATTAACACAGTCCTCTGTGGCCCAGTTGTATTTCTCATGCCTAGAAAGCGAGAGGTCCGGGTTCCAAAATAAAACTTATGAATTTTCCTCCAGAATACTTTTTCTCCGTAATAACTGTTTGGTCAGCAGTCCTGATTTCATTAATACTGTTCTAGTTTCTTCTCTCCAAATTGCAAAAGTACTTAAAACTTCTCTCTCCTTCTGCCCAACAGCAACAAGATCTGGTATACTTGATTCGCGCTGATATAGGGACAACCTGTATTTTTTTACGGGTGAGAGCAGTTTGTGAGGAGTGCACAGCAATTAAACTTTGCAGGACTCCTAGTCCGTGCAACAGTCAATACGATGTGCGTGGTCAAAACACTTAGGGTCACTTGTAAAAGTAACATATGTTAAAATGTAAAATACTACCTGTATAAGGGAAATGCGCTATTGAATCCTGAATATGATGCACTGTCCACACAGGTGATATGGGCCCTCATTACTTTCATACGTTATCTAAACTAATACGATGAATACAATAGTCAATACCCACTTGTAGATGGTCCGAAGTAGTTATAGTTAAAGCATGTTGGATAAAATATTTGGAAATGAAAACCTTGCATTGGCCTAAACACTTAAAAATGCAAACACACAGCTTTGTAATTAACATTGCCTAAACTTCTTTAGTCAAGAGAATTTGGGGAATTACTTTGTCAGTGTACATATAGGAACAGTGTAGAAGGACCATACAGTACAAACATACTGTGTATAGTACTCAGTAGGCCTACAAATTCTTTCAATATGGCTCCACAAGGATACTGTGAAGATTGTGAAGAATATCTTAATAAATCTGAGGGCATTTAATTCCTAAACACTGCTTTTACAGTGAAGTGATGTTTATAAATGGATTATATTACAAATGTACAAAAAGTTCAATTAAAAAAAGTACAGTAAACAAAATTAAGTTTTGTACTTGTCCATTTTTCTTTCAAGTTACTTGCTATTGTTAGGCAGCGAAGCGACGACTTGGATAGATTAAAATGCTTCTTATTAAAATGCTTCTTATTAAAATGCTTCTTTGGGATATGACCCATAACTTTCCCCAGCTCCTATATCAGCGTGAATCGAGTATAATAAGCCCATCACTTTCAAAATCATTTTGAGTAATACATGAACAAAAAACTTGTTGGAAGTCACAGATGACAGCATCTGATAATGTCCATGGTGCTTGTGGATGCCAACATTTAGTATTTATCTTATTCTTTTCTTGTGACTTTGCTCATTCAGGTGGCTATCACGACCACTGTGGCGATTTAGCATGGCATCAAGTGCTGTTATTCAGAGGTTAGAGCAGCGTGCTCAGATGGCAGATGACCTGATTACAAAACTTAAACAGCAGGTCAACCAGCTCAAGCAAAATGCAGGTAAAAATTAAAGCCACACAAGACTTAGAAGATCTAAAATGAGATATAAGGTGCTTTTGATAATTTCATAACAAATTATTTGCCATTGATTTAACAGAGGAGCAAGAAGCCAAACTACTTACTTTAGAGAATGCCCAGCTGACCCAGGAAGTAGAGAGACTGCGTCAGACACTAATATCACTGGAGATAAGGAATGGAAGTAAGGCATTTTGTTTTACTACACTAATTGATTCTCTAAGATTTAAACAAGGCATTTTTAAAGTGCCTTATAATAATGCAAAAGTATCAAATTCAAAGTTTGTCTCTAAGATTTTTGTTATTACTAAAATTCTTAATAAAGAAACCTTGTCTTTAGAGAGAAGTGAGTTCCAGGATAAGGATTATAGTTCCCTTGCAAAATTGTCCAAATAAGCCAGCCTGGTGTATTCATCAGACAAAGAACAAAACATCAGGATCAGAAGTTGATATTAAAGGAAACCTCAAATATTATAGTAGCTGTCACAAAAGAACAGCCCTCGCTTCTCAAAATGGTGCATAAACATGGAAGTGCGGCTCCGATTTGCTTTTTGAATTAGGTCATAGCCATAACAACAGCTTGTTAATCTGATTGGCTGATTGCGCGTTCGACTTCCGAGCAAATTGCCTCAGGTGGGTGAAACTGTACAAATGCCCATAGACGATTTCAATATCGATAATATGATAATAGCACCACCAATTTCGATGAGCTACCTAATGGACTTCTAATTTATGCAGTTTAACGTATTGACCAAGGATGACGTAACATAAATTTTACAGCGCCACGTACGACCAGCGATCCATAAGCTAATGATTTCAAGCAGTGTGCCTCCACTCTCTTGATGAGTGTCCTATCCTGATTTATTTAGGATCCCTGGTAGCATAAAGATTTTATAAGCCACACCCATATCGCTCATTAGCTAATCGCGAGCGTATATGCAGGTATTTGAGGGCCGTTCTTTGTGACAGCTACAATAAAGAAGAAAAAAGGAAGATTGAGCAGGGCAAATTTTTGTTGTGGGGATACCGATAGATCAGCCAAAAGTGAAAACCAGGAACAAAACAACAGAAAGCAGAGGACTGGGACAAAAAAAATGGAAATTAGAGTAACCCAAGTATGAAGAGGACTGATATTTACCTGTGGTGCAAATGATCCCCCAGTTCAAATCCTAGTAGGCCCACTTGATGGGATGTATTTGGTCACTCAATTTCAAATTTAGAAATTTATTAATTCCCTTCTCTTGTAATTTATTTTGGTATGTTGGTCCATGTTAATTATCCATACCTGTAGCCTTTTTCTATTGTTTTTGTCTGTCCGAGGGCATTGCATTACACACTCTGCATTTTGCAGTGTCCCTGTCCAGAAAATACACCTTTTTTTGTATTTTAAATTTTATATTATGTAACTATTGTCCAGTGCCTGTATATAAATAATGTTGATGGACTAATAAATGAGAATTTTTATTTATTTTTTGTACAATGCTATACTATGATTTAAAGGTCCATGACCCGATCGCTAATAGCCTCGTCCCCAGAAGCACTAGATTTTACCAGAAGTAGTCAACATTTTGGTATCAAAAGAAAACTGCTATATTTCTCATTTACCCTGTGAAATCGTAGAGCCAAATGATGTTTGGTTTGGAAGTTATGAGCGAAAATGTGCCCTATTTTGGTCGACCAATATTAATCTTACGGAGTACTCTATGGGATTTACAAAATCACGTTTTTTAGCTCTCGCATCAAAATGGATTGAAATATCGGCGCAAAACTTTACAGATGGGGTTTTGGAATGAAGGCCAATCTATCAAAATGAAAACTTCATATCCTTAAATCGGGCCATCCCCCTTTTAATTAAGAATCCCACAATCTAAATGGTTCATTTTGAAATTGGGCAAATGAACCATGAAAGCACCTTATCCTTTGTTTTGGATGGAGGGGTTGTTGAAACAAACTATAAAGTATCCTACCCTGAGCACTTGTTTTTTAGCTTTCCCCACTAAGAATAGTTCTTCTTAGGACTTACACACTTTATCCACACAAACACAAATGTGTTGCCCATAATATTAAACAGCTGGATATGATTTGTATTTCAGTCAAGCAGGTTCCCCTTCCAGCAAGCATAACCAATGTATCCATGACTAATGGGCCACCATCAGCTGAAGCAGCTGCTGTTACAACCAAGAACCAAGCTCCAACAGGTGTTAAAGTGACAGAGAGTACTATATCAAATGATGAGAACAAAGGAAAGAAGAAAGAAGGTGGAAACAAAAAAGGTCAGTTTGATCACTTACTGATGGATATATTTAATTAGCCACTTAAAGGTGCATTTCGTGATTCCAGCACATTCTGTTTTATTCATTGTTCACTAGATATCCTTGGGAAAAGCTTATTCACGAAATTTGATCTTGCAGTTTTGTGTTATGAGCAATTGCTTGTTTCCCACGGTCCCATAGACCACTGTGCTGTAATTTTTGTCTGTTTACAGACAGAAAATACAAAATTGTGAATTTCTTACAGATACCACTGAATTTGCACGTAAGATTAGGTATACGTGGATTACTAAGGCTAGCGATTCAGATGACATAAGAATCTCAACTTTTTTAGTTAAGTCAGGGGAACGAGGCTGTGGATCATGAAATGCCCCTTTAACTCTGAATATGCCATATAGCTATAGCTATAGAAGACTCTGTCGTTGGCATTGTCCGTCTCAAAAAAAAAAAAAAAAAAAATGTAAAATTGACCTCATTTGAAAAGTTGAAGTTCAAATGGAACCAAACTTGAATCATAGGTGCAACATGGGATCCCTCATTTGTTGATGAGGTCAAAGGTCACATATCAAGGTCAAAGGTCATGTTAGGCCTATCATTCACTAACCGCGACACAAGCGGTCCAAGGACCGATGTATTTTTTAGTTAAGTCAGGGGAACGAGGCTGTGGATCATGAAATGCCCCTTTAACTCTGAATATGCCATATAGCTATAGCTATAGAAGACTCTGTCGTTGGCATTGTCCGTCTCCACACATCGCTGTACTGCCCACATCCCTTGTCCAATTTTTATGACTTTTGCTCCAAAGGACCTTAGTATCACAACATTTGGTATGACATGCAGATCTGTTGGTCAAATATCATATCTGTGAAAATGTATTTTCTTCTTTTCTGCTCTTAAATCCTCTTGAATGCTATGTAATATCTCTCAACCACCCACTGATTTTCAAACAAGTTCATGTCCTGTTTGCTCTTGTACATATTGGCTGATTAACTTCTTACTCAATCAAAAGAATCACTGGCACAAAACTCCTCAGGGGTTTACACATTTTGACATGTAATAATACCTGAGTGACATATGACCCTGTTAGGTATATTCCCCCTGCTAGGGGGATCCTGCAGGTTTTAACTTGAAGAATTTTAGCATCAAACAGGAACACACAACTCAAGGTCAGTGTAGTAGCCTTTACAGTCTACATCCAGATAAAGAATCACAGCCACCACCAGCTCCTTAATCACTGCAAAGTGATACCTCAAACTAATTTACTGGATGCTAGTAAAAAAGCTAGAAAGAGCATAAAAGTCAAAACAATATGTATAAAACCATAAATCTTATCAAATAATTAGTACAGTACAGGCTAGTAAGTGACCTGGAACATGATATGGGAGTGACTTGTGACTTCTGACTAGCACCCTCGGTTACAGTAATATGGAACCTATTAAAAGGCTAAGTAAGCATACGATGACTATCTAACCCTAACTGTAACCACAACCATAATCCTAACCCCAACTCCAACCTTAACCCAAACCCTAACGCTAACTCTGATAACTATAACCGTAAGTCATGGGCTCTATTTGATACGGAATTGGCCAGCTCAACCATTTCCATGTCAGTATAGGTAATGATTTGATAGATTGGTAATTATGATTTGATTTTTATGTTCACAGAAAAGAAAGAGAAGAAGGAAGGCAAGAAGCAACAGCCTGCAGCTGATTTAGTGGTGGATGTGTCGGCTCTTGACCTACGCATAGGCAGAATAATTGGTGTCAAAAAGCACCCAGATGCAGATTCATTGTATATAGAAGATGTGGATTGTGGAGAGGATTCACCTAGGACTGTTGTTTCTGGTCTAGTCAAATTTATCCCAATGGAACAGGTAAGGGATTGTTGAATTATTTAGTGTTAATTTTGCAACTGTATAATTCATATGTTCAAGGGGGGCAGCAAAATATGTTTTTTAACATTATGTTAATTGATCAAGTTATTTGGAGAAAGAGGAGCAGAAGAACAATTTCATGAATAAATGTATTGTGGGTTTGATGCTGTGGTCAATGTGTTGTGCATTTGTTCTAGTCACTTCCCCATTTGCCTCTCTACTAAATGCAAAATGTGCAGATGCTGGAACATAGTCAATAAACTCTGCCCATAAGCAGGCAGTGTGAGCACTTTTAGTTACTACACACAAATAGACACCATTAATTTTAATACAATAATGTGTGTGTTCAGAGGAGTGGAAAGAGATCTTAGAATGTACCAGGAGATTATATTTTTCTTATGTATGCCAAGAAAAAATGGATATCTTTAAATTACACACTGAAAACCCTATTTACAATGAATATGTTGCCATGTTTTCCATCCTGGTTTGACATATTTGTACAACCTCTCTTGACCAAAAGTGAATAGTAATAAACAAAAACTTGGATTAGACATTTGGCTTTAGTCAGGGTCCTTCCTAGGATTTCAAAATTGGGGCAAAAATCTGAAAATGTTAGTATCATAAACCCTCAAGTAAGGAGACGAGACCAATGCGGATCCAGGTCAGAGGGATCCAAACAATTTTGATTTTGATCAGGAAAAATTCCAAAATTTTGTCAAAAATCAAGGAATTTTTGTCTTATTGATAAGGAAGGAAAATTTGTGTAAAAGAAGGTGGGAAAATTGCTCAGATTGCATCAAAGAACAACTGCCCTTCAATATGGCTTGGACCTTGGCTCTGAAGAAGCCATACATGAACAAAAGCATGGCAAAGACTGGTTTCTGACTGCAGTGTGGTGATACCACTAATCTGAACTCTTAACAACCCAAGCCCTGAGGCTAAATTAGGGTTCACTCATAGATTTTCATGAGTAAACAATTTTGCCTGAGGGCAGGCTGGCGGCGGGCGGCGTGAAGCGAACCCTGCCGGCCGGCCTGAGGTCCTATTTTGCATGTTTGTACCTTAATTCCTCCAAAATCAGCTGAAAAGTCACTCTTTTCATGCCATGTTTTCATCTTTTTTACACTTGAGGAAAAACACAAAATAGGGGTGTGCTTTGTATGTGCACTAACATACAAAAATATTTGAAAACATGTTTTGTTTTATTCAACACATATTCTGAAAAAGTTTTTGGATTGACAGTCAAGCATATCAGGCTTCAAATATTTATTTTGAGACAATAATAGCCGTAGCAGTCATGCTCATTGCAGGACTCATTGTACACACGCCTACCTATTTCTACATGCCTACCCAAAAAGTGATCAGAAATCGAATACTGCAGGGCCATAAATGTTTTTTAGGACCGGCTCTCAACCAATTACAAATGCAGAAATCTCCTCATGATGTGTGAACCTGCTTTTATTCCTGAATCCTAACTTTAAACCCATAATTCTAACCAATGAATATGTGTGTGTGTATGTATAAAAGTTGGAAGTGGACAAAGTAGGAGTGAATGATTTGATAATTTAATACTGTTTAATCCATTTTCTTTTCAGATGCAAGACAAACTAGTCATCCTGTGCTGCAACTTAAAACCTGCTAAGATGCGGGGGATTACTAGTCAGGCCATGGTCATGTGTGCTAGCTCACCTGAAAAAGTAGAAATCCTGGACCCACCTGCAGGCTCTGTACCTGGAGATAGAGTGGCCTTCCAAGGATACCAGAGTATGTTTATTATGCTAATTACTTGTTCTTTTTCTCTGGTCATATTGTTTCCATTTTCAATATTTCCCTGTAGATAATGGGATACTGACATTTCAAACAGTGTGTCCTGGTAGCACATGGTGTCTTGAGGTAGCTTAACAGGTCTGATATGCCTTATCCATTTGACTTTGTGTAAGCCTGAAAAAGGTTTGTATCAATTATCATAAGTCTTTGGAATCACAATTTTTTGGTCCACATACTAATCACTGTGTGAAATACCTGAGCTCAAATCAGTGGTTCATTCTTCATGTAAGACTTCACAGAATTAGCCTAGCACGAAATCTTCTATAAAAGGATCAAAGGATTACAAGTATTGTACAGCTTTATTCCGTAAAGGAGTCTTTACTCTAGTGTAACTCATGAATATCTTACACCAAGGACACATCATATCAATGCCCTTCATTATAGAAAATCACAACTTTGTAATACAATTCTGGATCCAGAATGTTGTTATACACAGTATCCTATGGTACACTTATGCTACAAATAAATGTTTATTTCATCAAAATGAGAAATCCATTCCATCTCAAATTTTGGAATTCAGCATTTTAGGTGACTATCTTTAGTTGTAGTTGACCATTTTTAATTAAAGCACAAACAAATATGTTCCAAAATCTGAGTCGGCCTTTAAGTGAGAGTGAAACTGGCAATTTTTGAATGAGGTCCATAATAATGAGCACAAAACTGTTTAATATAGATTTTGAGATTGAGATGGCATTTGTAGTAGATTGCAAAGGAATCATCTAATTAAGAAGTAAACATTGATGAAGTACATTGGCATTATTAATGCTGTTATAAATTTGCAATAATTATTTTAACTGATGTGCAACTAGAAAAAAGCAAATTTGAAATCGGTGTTATCAGTAAAAAAAACATGCCATTAAACTAGTCATAAAACTAGTGTTGTGTTCTTTGTAGAGTGCTATATTAAATACTTAATATTATTATTACACAGTTTGGATTCCTTGTTATAGAAAATGCACTATATGACCTATCTGGGTGTATTTTTCCTATTTTTATTTTCAGTGAGTGAAGCATTTCCACCTCAAATGAATCCCAAGAAGAAGATATTTGAAAAGATTCAGCCAGACCTGAAGACCAACGACAAAGGAGTTGCTACTTACAAGGGAGTGCCTTTTGAAGTCCCAGGAAAGGGTATCTGTACAGCACCCACAATGACCAACTCCATTATTAAATAATTAGGCTATACTCCATTTCCCTACCTCCGTGCAGTGACGTCAGTGACATCCGTGATTTGATGGTTGCACCAGTAAACTGTGCGCGCCGACTTAGAGCAACAGCGTTTTTACACGCGCAAACAAAAACGGCATATCTTGATGTGTGCGTAAAAGCTGCACAGAGGAAGAGAAATGGACTATATACAGACATCTTTAGTATCTTTAGAACTTGGCTAGGCCATGCAGAAGCATCCGATAATATAACTTGAGGGGGTGTCTATTTGCTAGGTTTGGGCAGTATTCATAAGCCTAACAGTCTAGCCCACGATGCAAAAGGATGTTAATTTACCCACAGCTCTATTTCGATCAGTACCAAATAGACAGGAATTGTTGGGTTTACACTGAAAAATAGATGAATCTTAAGAATGATGTATTTGCCCAGTCTGCTCTATTTTTTTTTTCACTATGCAATTCTCCATGATTGCAATATTTTCCCTTTGCACGGTTCGCCATTTGCAGGGAGAGCCGCGAACTGACATTGGAATAGATGAGTGTTATATAACAATGCATTCACCTCTTGCAAGGCCATTGGTTTTGTTTAGAAAGAATCAAACCTGATTGAACTATTGCTTAAGTGCTCCTATTCATATTGCTGCCAGTTCGAGGCTCTTCTTGCAAATGGCAAAACCGTGCAAAGGGTGAATAAGACTACTGTGATGTTATGAGGATTGCCTATTTGGTACTGTTCAAGTATAGCATATGTTATTTTTCTTTTTTCCTTTTGACCTTTGCATTTTGACCTTTGCGCAGAACTGTATGTTTAGTGTGAAGTTATAATGAAAGAAACATAATTTGCTCTATTTGTTTTATAGAAGCCAACCTTAGATGTGGGAGTCATGGAACAGTAAACAAACACTATGATAAAAGAATGTATATTAGGTTTTTATCCTTCCCCATAGAGGTTGGCGACCTTCTGTCTCTAACCACTAGACCATTTTGATAATGATGCAATCCGCTAGGAATGCGATGAACAATTTGAACCCAAGACTTACAGAGTAATTCTTTCATTTGTTTCCCACTCGGCCCAGTGGTCTAGTGGCTAGGGACGTCTGTTTGGTGTGCATACGGTTGCCAGTTTGAACCTGGTCAGATGTGTGTGAGGTTTTGTCAGAGCTTATGTACACTGGCCTCTCTGGGTAGAGAGATAAACAATCTCTTCATCCTGGTTTACTCAGAGAAGTATGCTAAATGTATATTCTAAAGTTAATATGATACACCCATTTGCTATATTGAGATCAGTGTGACCAGATCAAAGGGAATATATCTAGAGATTTTGACTAATAATACAACAAGTTATTATTTGAGCCCTATCCCATCAAGTTTAAACCTTCATTATATGGACCTGAAACTTTCTGAAGTTTAAGCTGATTTAAGAGTTCTTGTTGCTCATATTAATGCATTTTCTTTTAAGGCCAAATTGAATTTTTTACCTAATTTCATGCTGTTTTCAGGGGTTTTTATTTCAGTTTTTTTTCACTAAAAGTCAGTTTCAGGTCTGATTTTAACAGGGTAGCCCCAATCAATGCAAGCCACAGGCAAGTTAACTTCTACCACTATTACAAGACAATGGCAGCCAAGAAATCATAGATTTTGACTTTGCACTGGGGTTTTTAAATGTAATAATGAACCCTTGACAGAAATTTTCACAAATTTAATGTGCTATAGTCAGGGACAGAATTAGACGGCCAATTGTGCAAAATAAGCTTCAACTGTTCACAGATCATTACTTTTTATTCAGCACCATTAAATTACATCTGTCCCTGACTGTAACAAGCAATATTTTCTTATTCCAAACTGTTGGAGTTGGAGAGTCAACTCCACTTTCAGGATTATTTCTGAATTGTGTGTATGAGTAACAGTAAATAATGTGCACTGAACAAGGTCGTGTATGGGTCATGGGTCCACCAGTGGCCTTCCAAATCATCCAAAATTGGCTTGTGGTTTGTATTCTGCATTGCTCTACCTACTTTAATTCATTTGATATTTTGTCAGGCTTGTCTGCCATTGTCTGACCATTATGAAACTTACTGATAAAATGGTGAAGAGTTTGATTTCTTCAACTTTGGTGGGGTACAGTTGTGTTATTAAAGGTGTTTGTTCCGATTTAAATGTATCAGGTTCTCTACTTGATATGAGAGGCAGGCACTTGCATACCCTTGCCACCAAGTTTCGTGGAATCAAACGTGGTTTTGATCATGGTAGATGTGATAATCCATATTGCAATGCCTTAATCATTATTGCTGTGCTAATATTGACAGCTACCATTAAAGCAGAATTTGTTTCTGTTTTTGGAAGGAAAAGGATTTTAAGGCTGACATTTCAGGAAGACAAGGAGAAAAATTCAATCTTTCATCTGATATCAATATTGGTAATACTTCCGGGTAAGTCAAGAGGGTCCCAAAATGATTGGACAGCCCCTTTAATCCAAATGTATCATATTGTTATAAATTTATGGCAAATTAAAAAGGGAAAATCAAATGCTCAGCTGAAATCAACATGCATTGTAAACAAAAGGAAAGAAAAATTGAGAACCTTGATCCCATGATTCTCAATTGCTGGTTAAAAGCTTTAATAACTACTCATGCATGTTTCACTGTCGTGGTCATGAGAGAAGCTAAGCAGTAATGATTGTAATTTATATAACACCTAAGTTGATCCTTGTAATTTGATCAGAGGATTATAGGTTACGAGTCATTCAATAAATTCTATATTGAATGCTTATGTCGCATACCGTGCATTTTTTGTTCCATTCGGCATGCATTTTGGTTCCTTAACTTTTGTTCTATTGCATGCTTCATGTGTCTTCACAAAATGCAGATCACATAATACACGCACATTACGGAACTTCGCCGTGGCTATGATGCAATATATTATGATCAGCGCTGCAGTGCTACAGCGAGTTTCGGAACTGCCATAACGTTGCCTGAGGCGAACAATGGGGCACAATCTTGTTTCAGTTTCTGCCGGCAAAGATATGTTTTAAACAGGTTCTACTTGGAATTCCCGACCATGGACTTTTCTTCGGACCAAGTTTAACACAGGGAATATAGGAAAAGGTAAATGTAAGTCAACATTTATGCCTAGCCTGGGCTACAGCTAAGGCCTGGGTCTTGCTTCTTGGATATAGTCTAGCCTAGCCTAGCCCTAGCTTAGTTTAAGGCGCTTAGCATAGTCAAGCTAGTCTGAGCTTAATGACAAGGATCTACTTAGATGTTATATAAAACAAATAATGTTTTTCATTCATGCAATGGAAAGAATATTTTCATTCATTGAAAGATGAAATGTTCCATTCAAATCGGCTTCATCTTTCAACTCGTGAAAAAATTCTTACCATTGCACTCATGAACATTCGTTATTTGTATACCATCTCATGTGTCTCAGTGACCAGTGTCTCATTTAATCTTACACTGACCTGGGGTGAGGCATGCATTAGAGGATCACAGTAAAGGATACCAACCTGACAGAATGTGAATTTTATAAAGTGATACAGATACACAACACACTAATGGAAGCTTGCTATGTAATGTACATGTATTTGATGGGTTGGTTGAAATGCACCATTAAAATGTTGATTTTCAGAAGACAGAAGATGTGGTTTTCTTGAATTTAAGAATAAAGCTATTGCCATGCCTTAACCGATGAATGGAGACCAGCCGTGAAATAATTGTATCGTTTCTCTCTGATCCTGTTGCATGACATGGTCTAAAATAAGCTCTTTATTCTCATTCTTAAACAGATTGGTAATTCAAAGATTTTACAAGTACTTCTCAACCTAACTTTTCAATCCTTGTGGCTTAAATTACAAGATAGGACTGTCACCATCCAGTACACTTAAAAGAACCCATCGAAATATAACAAACCTCAAAATGTTGCCAGATGCACACGCATTGATGAAATACAGAATGGCATGAGTATATTGTGTGTATACTGACCTAATAATAATAATGCCAATATGCAGTGTGTAGACCTTTTCAGCCACTAATCAGAAATCTTTGTAAATTAGTTTAGAAGGTGTCACATGCAAAAAACAAAAACCACAACCCACCAATCACTTTTGGTTAATGATGTTCTAATTTTGTAAACAATGCATTTGATAAATTCCTCCTGAAAAGGTCTATACTCAGTCTGAATTGTCAATTAGGATGGACTTGAACCAATGCAGATGCATTAACAGGGGTCACTTGTCAGGGGTACAAAGGTATTTAAGTCCCCCAGTTGGCAATTTATAACCCGGTATTATGCACTCTATACATAATATTAGGTTTATCTGAGGGACAAGGTAAATCTATACTTCAGTACCTGATTAAATCCCAGTAAGTGATCCCACTGTACCAGGATGTCCAACACCAATGGAATTGTCCTAACCAGTAGGCCACACTTGCCTGCTGTCAGTGGCAGATCCAGAAGGGAGCTCCAATTGTTGACCAAAATCATGCAAAATCACCCTATATTTGACCATATTTGCCCTTGTGCCCCCTGTTATTGACCACTCTGAATATGCCCCTGTCTGCTATATACACTGTGTCCAACAAAAATGCAATCCTCTTAGTTGGTGCTATATTTTCAAAATTATTTTAAAACTTTGGGAATGTTCTACTAAATCTTATAGCCTATCCTTTTCTCCACATACTGTTCAAATTTCATTCGATTTTCTTCATTGGTTTTGAGAACACATAACAGGTGATTAGGTAAAAACAAGTTTGTCTCAGAAGAAATGTGAAAAATGCAAATGTGAAATGTGTTGTTTTTTTTCATTTAGAAAAATGCAGGATTTTTTTTTTATTATTGCATTTTTGACCCACCTTTTTCATTTTGGATAATGCACTAAAAGCCCAATTTTAAACTATGTGCACGCGGTCTTCTGAGACAAACTTGTTTTTTTTTTCTTGGCCTTACGTAAACTTACAATTTAAGTTACGAGTCTGACTGGTGAATACACATTCGGAACAAGCTAAGTACGAAGATGCGTGTTTTATTTTTATTTTCTGGTCTCTTTCTTTATCCTTACCTCATTATTTTGGTTCAATTAACTCAGTATAACCTTGTTAACTAAAACATTTAGTCTTTGACAATAAGGGAAATATTCTCTGTTCACAGTGACATCTGTCATACAGTAAGATGTAAAATGGTCCACACCAGAACTTGGAAGTTGTCAACATCCACAAATGCCATTTCCATTCATTGGTATTTAATCCTTCCAGTGGCATTCACAGTATTCACTTGGATTTGTCAGACACACTGAAGATAAAACATAAGTTTGGCCAAGTTGCTAAGTTAAATTACTATGAGTAAAGGAAAATACTATAAAACATTACCACAAATTTTTTAGTAGTTTATTTTGAAAAACAACAGACAAGACAAGTACCAGGACATTTCAACTTTTTCAATGTGAACCTGCTGGGTAATTTGAGGCAGATTCATAATTAATAGTCCGTTTATAACACGAGATAATTAATAGTCCATTTTATAAAACAAAGAAGATGCAGATGCACATGCGAGGACAACAGCCATGAACTCTTCACGTGTGTTGTCGTAGACTAGCTGAGTGAACGGCCAACTGCCACAGCGCCAAAGACAACCATGGCTCCCTCAAAACTGCTCCGATAAAGTAATGAAGTGCTGGAAAGAACCTTTCATCAGCAAACATCTCAACATTGAATTCCCCAGAGATGAAGTACTTCACTCCATCCCAGAACCAGGCAATTCTAACTCAACAGGCATGGCCTTCTCAATAGAAGTAGTAGAAGAGGCCATTAAGAAACTGAAAATAACAAAGCGTTGGATGGGATGAAATCTCTGCTGAAACCCTGAAAGCAGGTGGCCCAGCGATGAGACAGCACTGTTGAAATAATCAACATTGCCTGGGTAGAAGGGGAAATTCAAGAAGACTGGAGCAGGGCCTGATAACTTCCCTCCAGTATACAATAAAGTTTAGAACACTAGATCCCGCCAACTATAGATGCAATTACTTTACGTCCCATCCACACCACGGGAAATATTCCCCTTGGGTTAAAAGAAAAAAAAAAAATGAAATTTCCCCCCCCCCGAACCGGATCCAGGAACCATAGATGACTAACCTTGGAGAGGTACACTGATGCCTGTAATTTATGTTCTCCAAGTGCTAGAGAAGGCAAAACGACGCATTCCTTAACACTGGAACTTTGTAGATTTAAAACAGCAGCATTTGATATCATTTGGAGAGAGCCTTTGGAATGCTTACAATCAATGGAGTAGACAGCAAGCTTGTACACCTAATTGAAAAGATGTATGAGCAAACCATCTGCTCAGTAGTGGGAATGGAAAACTCACTGACTGGTTCGAAGTCTTAGTTGGTGTGAGACAATGGATGGCCTTTTCTATCTCCATGCCTCTTCAATCTCTTCTTAGAATTGGTAATGAGGGAGTTCAAAACCTAGTCTCCGGAATCCAAATGGGAGAGATGAATATCAACAACATTCGTTTATGCCGATGACAACCCTGCTGGAAATGGTCTTTGAAAAGTCACAGCTCTCCACAGAAGAACTGGAAAAAGCCTGCGCCATATGGGGAATGAAGATCAACCCAACTAAATGCAAGATCATGTCCGATGAACCAAGAGACATCACCCTTAAAAACAGACAAACCCATTGACAAAGTAAATGATTTTGTCTTTCCTGGAAGTAATGTGCCTTCGGTTTAAGGAGACTCAAGAAGGCCCCCCCCCCCCCCCCCCCCCCCGGGGTACAGACTGGCATCATGGGCATTCAGTAGACTCGGAATACCATCTGGAACAATCCAATGACATTCACATCACAAGATCTCTCAAAGTCAGAATATACCACTCTCTTATACTCCCCATGCCATCCTAATGGAGCAGAGTCCTGGGTATTTATTGCGCACGACGACTGCCAAAAACTAGAAAGCTTTGAGATGATTGTCTCCGGTCCATTCTAGGAGTGAACCATTCTGGACAAAATTTAGGAAATGATGAACATACAGACAGCGTCTGAACACACTTGCACCATCACGGATGCAGTCACCAGAAGACGGCTGAAGTGGTTTGACATGTCGTCAGGACATGCCGGAACACAGATCACCATACCAAGCCTATACACAAGACTTCAACAAGCGTTAGGAAGCCAGGTCGCCCACAGCAGATGGACGGACAGATTCCCCAAGGACCAGGCTTGGACCTCCAGAATGCCGAATCTATGCAAAGGGCAGACCAGAATGGAGGCGAATTACTCATAAGAGCAAAGGGAAACCCCGTCCTATGCAGTAAGTCAAGTAATTCAAAGTCAAGTTATAAACCAGTGAACCATTCAGACAACATTGGACAGATATAATGAAACAGTCCTGCCTTTAGAATCTTTATAATACTTCGTTTAATACGTGTGAGCTTTTCATTGAAACGTCTTTTTCATTGGTTAACACTCTCTACTTTGTGTGTGATGAGTTATAGTCATTTTTGCTTATTAATTATCTCATTTGCCATCTTTGCACGTGACCCCTGGGTCCAATTCGCCCTTGAAGTGGTTCAGTACTCCCTAGATACTGGATCGCGCACCTTTTGGAATGTTATTGGACATGCCGTAGACTTGTGTGGCAATCATTTCGATCGTGGTGCAGGACAAAAAGCGTGATCCAGTTCACATAGTAACGACCGCATTACACGTAACACTTCGCTAGCGAATATCTGTCACAATGATTCGTCTCAACTTATCCGGCACTTTTGCATCAGCATCACCCACCTATCCAGTTTTACGATTTTGAGACATCGTTTTTGCATATTATTAAATGCCGTCATTTTAATGTTAATGAGATCCAGGTGTTCGGATATTAATTCTGTGTACACGCTGTATACACTGACCAAGACGATGCGCATGTGGAATTGTCAGCAGATGTTTTGGTAGAGGGGATAGGGATATTTAGGTTCTTTGTACTGGAAGGCATAGATAAATAGAAGCTTAATTTTTCAGATGGTTTCCCTGAGTTTTAAGGAGCAACATATCAAAAGTCCCCAAGAAATCCCCTGTGTGTGACTAAGGAGGAATAAGGGGGTAAATTTTATAGAGGGTACAAAAATTAAAGTGATTCAATTGATCTAAAGCAGGGATTATTGTATTCTTCTGGTCAACTTAGTAAGAAAATCTATATTTTTGTCTAACATTTGACTTTAGTTGTAGCATGCAACCAAAATTGTTCAAGTCATCGTGGGGTAAAATTTTCAAAACAGTAGGATTTTAATTCCACATATCTGCGAACATGTTTGTATGGTCATATTGATGGGCAAAAATGCTCCTTCACACTATCTCCTTTTAGAATATTGACCTTATATGGCAGTGGATTGTGACCTCCCTATACCAGAACGTAGAAACCTGTCATAATTGATCCTATCTATGCCAGAAAAGTACTTAAACTATTTAAATATTCTTTCAGCTTAACACAATGAGAGAAGAACAATTTGATAAACCTTTTGGAAAGAATCTGAGCATCAAATGAGACTTTACCCCGCAGTATGACCTTGATCGTTATTTCCCATATAGTTAATAATCCAGCAATCGCAGATAGGGCAACTAATATCCTTTTTTAATCCTTATGACAATAACACAACATTTGTTACATTTGAAGGCATGGGAACATTTTTTATTTGACCCCTGGACAAACAGTTACCCACTAATTTCTCAAATAGCACACTGGGGATTTCTTGGGACTTTGATATGTTACTCCTTAACAACATCAGGAAACTATTCTGAAAAATTCAGCTTCTACCTATTTCTGGGTGTTTTTCTATATATCTGGACTAGATTGTGGAGGAGGAGCAGCAGTGGCGTAACGGCCTGCCCGCTCTGAGGGGCAAATTTTCCCAATCTTGGGAAAATTTCCCCTTAGTGGGTCAAAAGGCTAATTTTCCCGTCATAGGCTAAAAACGCTGATTTAGCATGATTTTTGCAATTTTTTCCCTCCAAAGTCGCCAGGGGGCAACCTGCCCCCCCCCCCGCTTACGCCACTGGAGGACAGGTAGGGCAGGGATGGGGGAGCCAGTGGGTTTGTTTGGAGAGGGGAAAAGTGGGATGTTGTGAGAGGGGGAAGGTGGAATTTGGGAGAGGGGAAGGTGGGAAGTTGGAGATGGACATGAGATTTTGGGAGAGGTTCCTGTGGGCTGTTGGGCGGGGTGGCCTTGGAGTGTTTGGTAGGGGGCCGTGGGTTTTAGAGGGGGCTGGGTGTGGGTGTTTTGGGGCGGGGGACTAGTATGATTGTTGGGTGGGGGATGGATGCGTTAATTGCATCTTTTCCCCCCCCCCACTGCCCCTGCTCCGTGCTATATTGTACGCGAGGTCCTGCAACATGCATTCATCGTTGATGCTCTCTCGTGTTGATGGGTATGGTATGTGGTCGCATCATTGGATGAGGCACCCTCAAGGTTAACATACAAATTTGATTTTATGTCAAATGTCTTGCTCACAAACTGGTGGGTGGTGTAACTTGGATAAGCAGATCATTCACGAAGGGCTATCAAAAAGTAGTTGACAAATTGTAGTTTTATCTGCTCACAACTTTTTGGGGACACCCTGTACGCATACAGTGGCCTCTGGTGAGCTGCTTTTTGTCTTACCAGCTATGTGTGAAGCAGGCTTGTTACCTAGGATGGTAAAACATGGTCACCACCACCTAAATAGGGTTAAAAAATGAATTTGGGCCAAAAAGTCATGAGTGGGGTTAATAAGACTGTTTGGAATTCAGCACTCTCTTTTACAAAGGACAGGATGTTCAATATGTCCACCAATACAATTGGTCAAAAATTTGTTTTTTGGCCAAAATTCATGATGGGGGGTCAATAAGACTGTTTTTCTGTGTGTGTTGTTTTTTTCGGTGGAGGGATTTTTTTGATCCAGCCCAGTGCTACATATAGATGGTTAAAACGGGTCACCAAAAAGTACAAAGGTACCAAAAGTGCCATTTTTGGCAAATAAAAATGGCCAGAAATGTCTTGGGTGGCATCATAAGACTACTTTACAACATCAATTCATTGATTTGATGGGTATTGCTATCGAGAGCGGCATGTTTTATATGTCGGCTTTATTTTCTCTACGAGCGCCGGTTTATGTGCATTTCTGACAAAAAGCTGCTAGTTGGGAGTCAGACACATGGGGCATCTCGTGTTGGGCTTGATTTTTTTGTAAGTCAGTGACGGGAGTCAGTTGGGTAACTGGATTTATCTTTTTTCAAGTGTTGGACATCATTTGATGCCGCGCTTGTCGTCTTTCTTAGCTGTGACGTGCTATGTTTAGGTGTGCACCTATTAACCGGGTTCTATGGGGTTCTTCGGCGAAAATGAAATGGTGATCGTGGTTCCCATTCTACCAAGCAGGCAAGGGCTTACCAGGACTGAGGTCAAATGCCCAAGTGCAAGTTCATTTGACTTGAGTAGAGTTAGTGTAAATAAACCCTGGATGAAGGTCGCCCAATATTAGACGATGATCCAAAGAAGTTGTTTTATTTGAGATCAAACTTAAGTATGTTAATAACTCGGGGTATTTTGCAACCACGTCTCAAAGAATATTCCGCATAAGTACAGAGAGAACCAAATTTGCCTACTTTAGAACTCAAAAATATTCAAACCATTATGGCATTTAGGTATACTGACTATGCCATAATGGTTAACGGTATAGGATTGATGAGAAGTTGGGTTTGTTGTTTCGACGGCAAAGTTTGTAGAATTTTTAGTTTATGTATTGTTTTATATTTTGGAGGTGTTTGAGAAAATATTTTGGTGTACGCTGAGAACCTTATCTGGTTGTCATTAGTTCTTGTTGGCTGTTTTCGACACTGAAGGACAGTGCTGCATTGACGCGTTTTTAGCACCTTGGGAACTGTTTGAAAGTCAGGTCTGGAATTTATAAGTTGTCCTTGAAAGTTGAAGACACTTTACTATATTACATTTTCCTAGATATAAATATTCGATTATAAATATGATACACAAAAGAGGGTATTCCCTTGCGACCGCAGTGGACATACTTCGGAATATTTATAACCCTTCCACTCCGATAATATATTCTATTGCGAGTTGAGACGACAAAACACACTTGCCTATACTTTTGACGGTTTTAGATATTACCTTGTGTCGACGGTGCTCCAATAACCGAGGGGCCTAATAAAACATTCGACTTTTACCTTTTAATTAATATCCCGCTTCGTTGAAAAGCGAAAATGTTGAAATAAGTGGCGGTAGCATATCAATACTAAGCGGAAGTTTTTGGAACACATCTGCCAGAAATTCCTTACCTTTTGACTAGGAATATCCTAAAAATAGTTCAACAAGAGTCAGGAAATTTGTCAGTATTACTCCTTTTTTTTATTGAGGATATTCCCTCAAAGGCCTGAAACATTGAAAACTGAATACCGGTATAGACATTTTTTTTTAAACCCGACAATGGTCTCGGCTACCATATGCCATGACATCTCTGATATCCTTATTGTATGTGTTTAACCAAGCGTCAATGTATTGCTGTAAAGAGACTCGTATACATTGTTCTTCGAGCTTGCTGCAATACATAGCATTTTAAGGCATTTCCTTGGAACCTGGATTGGTGAATGAACTGTTTAGTGTACATTTGCCGATTACCTTCACACGTCTAGGTCTGGAAAAAAACAAGAATCACTGAACGCCGTGCTCATATTGGATAAATACTATAGTGGCTCCTCTAATGACCCTGTACCTTGACACCATTTTTGTAAATAATATAATAAACAGCTTCTGTCAACTAAAATGCTATACAACTAAAGAACCACTGGTCCAGGACTTTTACTCATAGCGCGAGAATGACCTAGGTGACCCATGTGCCCTTTTGTACCTCTAGTGGCCCTATGTGACCTTTGACCCCATATGGTCCCCCCAAAATCTATATTCTAAAACATCAACATTTGTGGGCTTGTGGTTTGTCCGGCTATACGTTTTCGCCGTAACTTTAACCTGAGACAATATACCAACCGTTTGGGTATATTCGTCTCCTTTAACATACGGATATGAATTTTGGTGTGGTGGTGGATCTCCAACGTACATTTGTGATCACGATTTGGAGGGGTCATTTTGGGGTCAAAGTCCTTCAGGGGTCATGGAAATGATGTGTGTTGTTGACATCACAACGTATAGCCCCGAACAATTAGAAAGAAGTAATACCATTGTTAAGCAATTTAGATAATAGTCTTTACAAAGTGAATTAAGACACAAGATATTAAGTCGAATACAAAGTCTGTTCAATGGTGTCTGACGAGTGCTGTGACGTGTAAACGTTTAAACTTTTACACGAACGGAATGTCACTACACGTTTGAAAAGTCACTACACTTTACACTACACGTCAGCACACCTAAACTAACTTTTTCCGTATTATGTTAATTGCTGAACACAAAATTTTCACCAAATTTCCCGCGTGAGTGAAAAGTACACAGTTAACAGTTCAATGATTCTCTAGAAATGGTTTCCGACGTTTACGGAAACTGGGAAATCCCCTGGTTTACCAAGTGCTTGTACGTGAGTGGAGCGACTTCGTCATATACACCGAATAACACGGCCCCAATTTACGCGTGGCTTCATTTACAGAGGGATCTATATTACCCGGATCTACAAAAAGTTAATAATGGCAGCTACCACAGTGAATCGTCGTTTGGGAACTTTGGATATTCAACGGCTTTATTTTGGATTAAAACTAACATAGGTCAGTACAACACCATTTTATGGTTCAAGATTATATTTATAATCGAATGCAAATCCGGGTAACCCGATTACGAACGATTTATGTGCAAAAAATTGCATTTCCGTGGAAGCGCCAAATTCGGCATTCGTTAACTTGTTGTGACCGTTTAAAGCGAACGAAAATACAGACCGTGATTGTAAAACGGATAGGAAATTAACGGTAACTCCCAGCTCTATTTCTGACATCGTTTTTCTCCCGACTTTCGATGAACCGCACAGCAATATTTTCATAATTGAACCATGTTAACTGCTATAGGCTATGCTGTTGCTTAAGTGTTAACAAATTAACTCCAGTGGTGCAAAGGGATAGGCCTACAAGATTAATGAACCTGTTGTATTTGCGTTGCCCTTTTGGAAATTGCTCCTTCATTGCTATTAATCAAAAGTGTTATTATAATTATTTTTAGTGCCTGTTGTGGACTTTGTTCCCACTACATTTTCCCTACACGGGTTTGTGGCTGTCAGAACGGCGAAGCCCTTGTTTTTTTCGGAAAGCTTTATTTTAAAGAGCTCTATCTCCTTTTGATGCATTCAGATTTGTAGAGCTCCGTTTTTTTTTCCCCCAAGTTATAAGCCTTTAAATTTTTTATTTTTTTCAGTTTTTTCATTTCATTTCAAATATTTTTTTTTAAATCTCCATATGGACTTAGTTCCTACTGACAGTTTTCCTTAAATGGGGCTGTCAACGGCGGAGCCCTGTCATTTTTTTGGAAAGCTTTATTTTAAAGAGCTCTATCTCATGATTCAGTCTAACATGTAGGTGGCTACGTTTTCAAGTTACGAACCTCTTCAACCTTATTCATTCTTTTAAAAAAATCCAAGGACTAAGTTCCTGTGACAGTTCCTTAATTGGAATCTTTCAATTGATCTTTAAGACAGTTCCATGGCTGTATCCATCTTGAGACCTAGGTATTACACGTAAATGCTCACTAATTTAAAAAATCTCCAGCTTCTAATCAAATCTCCCTGATTCCAGATCAATAATCTCCCTGATTCCAAAATCTCCATGTTGGCAGCTCTGCCAAGGTCATTCAGGGTCGTTATTGGATGAACTTGTCCGTGCTTTTACGTAGGGATATGAGTTTAAGTATGGTGGTAAAATTCTCCACCTTACAAGTTTGGGGTAACATTTTCGAGGGGTCTTTTTTGGGTCATCCAGGGGTTGTTATCGATAACTTGGCTGTGGCTTTGAAATATGGATAATATTTTTTGGTAGGTGTTAGTTTTGCCGTAACATTTTGTGTGTCCACGTTTTGGGGGTCATTTTTGGGTCAAGATCATTCGAGGGTCGTTTTCGCGTAGCTTGGCCGTGCTTTACGTATGAATATGAGTTTTAGGTGTGGTAGTAGATTCGCTTTACCACTTTTGTGTCACGTTTTCGAGGGTATTTTGGGTGTCAAAAGTCATGTAGGGCCATTAATTGGGTAACTTGGCCGTGCTTCATACCCATGGCTTTGGACGTATGGAGATGAAGCACCTGGGTCGCCTAATTAGGTCGAAAACATACCAGTATACTCATCTAGCGGTATGCTCAGCTAGTGGTGAATTAGGGTTTCAAGGTCAAGGTCAATGGGGTAAACATTGTTGTTGGTGATGACATAAACTTGAGGGTGGGTTGATTGTTTGATGACACAAATCTTAAAGTCACAACAAGGTCATCATGGTCATTCAAAGTCCAAAGGGAGGTCCAATGGGTTAAACTTTAGTATCCAGGCAAACCTTGGTGGTGGTCATTGTGATGCCGAAATTGTATGCTCATACAAGACATCAGGTTCGTTAAAGGTCAAATGAACAGCAAAACCTGAGGGTCGTCAATCCAGTGATCGCAAACACAGGTGATAGCCAATCCACGGACGCCTAGTAAAATACTATTAAAGAAACTACCGGTCCAGAACTCTTATGGTATGCACCGAATTCCCTCTTATGTCATATGCCCTTTTGACCTCCAATGACCCTACTTACCTTTGACCCCAACATATCAAAACCTTCTTCCAAGTTAGTTGTATAGCCATTCAATTACGTGTTGTTAGTCAGCTTCCGTACGGACAGTATGACTACAATCCAGCGTTTTTGCCATTTATGTCGTTCGGCAAGAAGTGCAGAAGGCATATAGGGATTTTTCTCTGGGGTTGTCTGGCTGTGTGTGGTATCTTTTTTTTTGTCGGGCGCCTTAGGACTAGAGAACCACTGCTCTCAAAATTGCGAAGGAGTCTATTCTATATTGAAGGTTCATTCATTTACCAATGTTTTCTTTATGAAAATGATCTACGTACGAAGTAATTTTGGAGTTTTGTGTTGGGTGTGTAATGCGATGCAATTTCAGACAAAGAATACATCATTTGCAGGTTTGAAATGGCCCCTTAAAAAAGCATTCTTGATTTTAGTCTCTGCCAGACTGGGCTGGGATAATGGGAGTTTGGTTTAAAACGTTGCGGGATAGATAAAGGGTGAGTAACGGATAGAGAGTAAGTAAGAAAAGGATCAGGCAGTAGAGTTAAACTTACGGTGAGCAAGATGGTATATGACAAGGTGCAAAGGCCAAAGGATTATTAATTTAAGACGAAAATTAGGTAACATCTTCATTTGAAAAGACAGGAAGGGTAACCTACATTATATCAAGATTATAAACTTGGGGACTCCTTCTAAACACAGTTGCGCCCAATTGGGCGTTTTTTCTATTTTCTTTATTTGAAATTGAAATGACATGGAGAGATTTACGTACATCAAATTTAACCTTTTACTTGGGGAGATGCAGGGTTTTAAATATTTTTCGCCCAATTGGGTGCCTTTTTCATTTTCTTTATTGAAATGACTGGAGAGTTTTACCGTCCATCAATTAAAGCTCGTAATTTAGGGATGCAGTTTTTACAAATTTTTAAAAAAAAAAAAAAAAACACTTTTCTATTTTCCTTCTTTATTTGAAATGCACAGTAAGGTGTAATCTACTTTAAATTAAAGCTTATAACTTTGGGATATCAGTTTTTAACACTACCAAGGTCACAGGCTCAACGGGAGATCAAGTAGTAAACAAGGTGATTGGTTTCTAATGGCAATCTATCCTCATTATCAAACATCTACTTTAATCATTTTATATTTCTTTTTAACATGTTTCTGTATTAAATTGCAACTCAAACTAGACAACCATCTACTCCTCTTAATGCTTTTTAACGTTTGTTTCTTATTTCTGTAAAATATCCTCTGGCTACCCTACCACAGTTTTTTTTTAAATACTTGTGTTCTTTTAGATTTTAAATTATCATTCCATCGAGAGTCAAGACAAAAAACATCATTGCAAGAATATACAGAGCACCAAGATACAAATATTATACATGTATAAAATTGATTTTTAAAACATAGTGCATTAACATTGGTCGCTGTTATATTATAATACATATAACATACAAATACCAAGCGCTCCCAAATGCAATATGGATATGACAGGGAGTTTGTAATAGTACTTTGTGTTCACATTTTAACATTACGTACTTACGTGTTAGTTTTTTTAAAAACCCGATATTGTGCTGACATTACAGTACAAATAATTTTTAAGAGCTATTTTCTTTTAACCACTCTCCACTATCCAGAAGCTCATAGATATAAAATTTGCAATTATGTACACAGAGGATGGCAGACCAAGACACCTTAATTGCAAACATCACCACCAGCCCAACACCCAAAAGCGAAGTCCCAAATGAAAAAACCCGAATTTTTTAATGCATTTTTCCCAGGAAAAAATTACCACCCTTTGAACATAAAAAACACTGCACAGCATAATCAACAACCCCATGTTCCTTACTTTTTTTTTTAAGTGTGTGTATGCCTGTGTGTGTATGTGTGTGTGGATGTGTGTTTGTGGGTGGATGTGGGGGTGTGTGCCCGGGTGTGTGTGGGATGTATGGGTGTGTGTGTATGTATGGGTGGGTGTGGTATGTATGGCGTGTGTGTGTGGAGATGTTGTGGGTGTGTGGTGTGTGTGTGTGTGGTTGAATGTTTGTGGGTATGTGTGGTGGTGTCTGTGTGTATGGGTGTGTGTGGGGGGGTGGTGTGTTATTTATGTGTAAACAAACAAGACCAACGGTAAATTCCCAAACCAATTCCACGATCCAGGTGCCAAGACTGGGTTTTTTGACCCTACTTCCGAATTAGCTGCTACTTTCCCTTTAATTTTGCAGGCGAATTACTAACTATGAAAGGTGTTGGGCGCCAGCTCTCTGCATATAATAAATATCAACGACTAAAATGCTTGCAACCACCATCCTTATGTATCAAAAACCATTTTCCACCTATGCCATCTAATATCAAAAAGATTCTGGTTGGGAATTAATTCATACAGACATTTTTCGCTAAAGTAAAATTTTTTCAAGCAATTTTACCCCAGCTAAAAGATGGTTTTTCTCTTTTTAAAACTTACTTTTGTAAATTGCGAATTTCAAAATCAAGAGGATATTATTAAACACATATCCTTATGTAAAAGTTTGCCAAAAAGAATCAACTCTTACTCAACCCAATAGAGTATGACCTTATCCTCATCCATGTTGAAAATCTCTCCAAAACTGTTGAGTATCATTACATTCCCAAAACAAATGAGCGATACTCTCAGCTGCCTCACCACAAAGGTACAGCTAGATCATCATTTTACCAACTTTAAATAATAATATTGTACCAAAATCCTTTTCAAAAGACGAAATAATTGAACCAGCGAAGCTTACTTCTCCTGAGTACATCTCCAATTATAATAACACACTTATACCAGTCTAATTTTGTCAAAATGGGAGAAACTTTGGCTGATTCCATTTCTCAATCATTTATATGCACGTTATTGCGTTAACAATATCTTTAAAAATTTTTGCACCCTTTAGGATACATGCTAAGCGTTTTGCATTTACAGAAAACCTTGAAAGGGTTGAACATATTTTTCTTGTCAATAATGCCTAACCTGACAATGCCCTTTTCTATTGCATTTTAATACCATAAAATGGAGAAAATTAACCCTTATAAGAAACTTGTTTTGAAATTCATCAAGATATGAAATCCCCCCTAGGGGTACTAAATCATTTCCACAACCCTAATACATATTTATTCCATTCTCTGTAAAATACACTGGTCTATTTCCTTTCCAACTTTCAATTAACATTGTCCATAGACTTGAGCTTAAAACATCATCTCTATCTTAATGGCTTCAGCAAGACGGTAAATTCTTTCCAAGCTGAAAGAACATTTTGCCAAAAAGGATTTTTACAACTGACAATAATTTTAATAATCCCAATACCCCAGAAGAAAAATCAAAATTACAATTTGGAGTATAAACATAAACAAATGGCCAATCTTGTGACGTTCTATCATATTAAAAAGTCTTCTATCCAGTAATCTTTATGCTTTTTTCAAATTTTCAAATTGAAGGATGCCAGCCCCCGCTTTGGAAACTGGAAGTGCCTTGGCTTTCTACTTATTTTATCTATTTTTTTTTTTTTTTTAAAATTATCAATTTTAAAATTATATCAGTTATCCATCTCCCGTTTGGGGGTTGGAAGTGAAAGGACTAATGATTTTTTTTTGGGCATCAACAAGACTTAACCACCACAATTCTCCCCACAACGTCAAGAAACCTCTTGTACCAGTGATGGATTTTCTTGTAATAGCCTTCTTGTTGTTTATATTGACATTAACAATAGCCTCTAAGTCAGTACACAAAGTGACCCCTAAATAAATAAAGGATTTTTTCCCTACCGCACTTCCCCTGTAATCCCTACATAATACTTGATCACTTTCCTCTCTTGGAACCAACCAATGCAATTTTTTTAGCTATATTATTTTTAAGCAGAAATACCTTTGAAACTCTGTAGTACTTAAAGTTGAAGAAAAGAGTGGCGATCCATCCAGAAGAATATGGTGTCATCGTGCATATTGTAATACCTTATAATCCCATCTTATTAATGGTTACACCCCGAATGTCATCATTGTTATTATTGCAATAGTTAGTACTTGCTGAAATAAAGAAAAATATATGTTGATAACCCATCCCCCTGACGGCAAAAACCTGATTAAAATATCAAAAATGGTGTCAGATGACCATTGACTAAAACCGAAGATTGGTCATTTTCGTATAAGACTGAAGTCCACTTTTTAAATCCTGCACGAAATTGAATAGATCAAGCCGATTTGAAAATAAATTTATGTAAACCAATCAAAGCTTTTCGAATCACTTAAACGTACAAGAACCCTGTATCCATTTTTTTCAGTAGAATTCATAATACATAATAATATTCTCTCCAATGTCTGCCGGCCATCAACCCTGATTGTTCAGAGACTGATCAAGCTAGATACAACAGTTTTTTAAACGGTTTGCAATACAAGATGAAGCAATTTTGTATGACCATACAGAAGTGGGGGGTGGGGGGGGAACAAAAACATGGGGGGCGACCAATTTTTTAACAAATGTCTGGGTTTCCCCCTTTTTGGAAGTCAAAGTATAATACCACGATTTTTGAGTACAAGAGAACCCCCACACTCTATGATTCATTTATTGACCGCAGTAAAACCAATAGAATATCCCTTAAAAAAATACTTTGTAAAATTCAACTGTATAACCATCTAAACCTGGGCTTTGTTGTTACTCATCTTTTTTAACAAGCATTGAGACAGCATCACATACTGAATTGGGACCCTCACACTTTTTGCCTTTGATGATTATTTAAAATGGACATTTTCAAGTGTTAATCAAATTTGAACAATTCTATTCCTGCGTCTTCTTTGGGCATCATACAATTTGTTCATTAAAAATTGAAACATTCATCCAAAATTGCTTATTATTGTAATTTAACTATACCATCATCCCCGGTAAGACTATTAATCATTTTATTTTACATTTCTTTTTTTTCCTAAACTCAAAAAATAGGCAGAGGGTTTTTCACCGGTATCGAGCCAATTCACCCGAGAGCGTAACTTAGCTCCCTCAATCTTAATCTTTCTCAACTCTTCAAGCTCATTTTTCTTCTCATTAAGAATCTCCATAATTTCTTGATCTAGGATATTATGCTGCGCTCAAGGTTTTCAATTTTCATCACCAATTGAGACTCCTTCTTACAACCCTCTCTTTTTTTTTTGAATGTAGAATAAGAAATTGTTTTGCCCCTTATCTGTATTTTTATAAAAGCATATCAAAAAATAATCTTTCGCTAATGACGAAACACAAGTCACGAGGATGAATTTCATGAATACGATCCAAATTATATGGCATAACGGGGCATATTGATGAATACCTTCTTTAATAACATTTTTAATCAAATTTATATACTCCATATCCTTCAACAACGAATTGTTAAACTTTTTCCTATTTGCAGATCATTAAAACTAAAATCTATTACCACTAAAGAGTGGTCTGTGTGTGTATCTGTGTGTGTGTGTGTGTGCGTGTGTGTGTGTCTGGGCTACGTGATGTAACTTGTGGAAAAAAGCGGGTTGACGAATTCTTGACCTGATTAGATTTTTGGGTTTGGCTTAAAATATGCTATTAAGTATCTACGTTTGCATATTTTAAGAAATTCCCGCAAGGCTTGTGTAAGATGTTATCTGGAGTTTTTCCGTAAGGCGTATAATGATGTAACGTGGTGGGCAGGGAAGCGGGTTGAAGAGTGCTCCACCTGACTAGATCGGTAGGGGCGGGGTGGTTGCGTCGGGTGGGGTGCTCGTGGAGAGGGCGGGGTGGCGTCAGCAGGGTGCGGGATGGTGGTGTGTTTGGGAGGGGCGGGGTGTTGCATGGGGAGGGAGCGGGTTGGGGTGCGTCGGGAAGGGAGCGCGTGCCATTGCGTTTGGAGGGGGGTAAGGTGGGGTGACATGTTGGTGACCTCATGTGACCTTGGTGACCTCGTGACCTGTGCCCCATTCACACACCCGCGGACGGCATAATACCGAGAGGTCGCCACCGCGGATGTTATTTTTAATTGTTGACCGTTTCTATAAATTGGCATTTTACAACACTCTAGAAAAAATAGTGTGTATCTAACTTCAAGATATTAAGATGTGTCATCATTTAATTATAATTTGAAAGACCAATTATAGACATGACTAAATAAGAAGACAAATGTCAAAGTTGGGGGTTAAAAAGAGTTTTTATGGTATTTTTTGGAAAACTTTCTATAAATGCAAGAAAGATCATTTTGGTATCAAATTCAAGGGATATTAAACTTTGTTTATCATTTAAAGGTCCATGCCCCAATCGCTAATAGCACCTCGTCCCCAGAAGCCCCAGATTTTACCCGGAATGGGTCAACATTTTGGTATCAGAAAAAAACCACTATTTTTCTTTATTTAACCTGTGAATCTTGGCCAAGGATATTGGGTTTGGAGGTTTTTGAGCGAAAATATGCTCCACTTTGGTCGACCATATTTATTTTACACAGTACTCTATGGGGCTTACAAAATCACGTTTTTAGCTGTCACAGCAAAACGGATTGAACATCGGCGCGAAACTTTACAGATGGGTTTTGGGGTGAAGGCCAATCTTCAGATGAAAACTTCACATCCTTAAATCGGGCCATCCCCCTTTTAAAACTATGATTGAAAGACAAATGTGCTCATAATATGACCAAATAAGCGAAAAATGGTATATTTGTGCTACCAAAAATGATTTTTTGGTTGCCTGCCTAAAAAATAACACCTAAGTGACAAGGGGTTTCACTCCCGTTGGTGCCCAGGGGGTGGGGGGGTCCATGGGACCCCCCCACCCCCTAAGGAAACCACTTTCCCGAGGGAATTTTTGCACGAAATTTCCCACATGTTAAGGATCATGACAACCCAAATCCTCAATAAAAAATGAGATTTGTTATTTTGGGTGCAAATTAGGGTCAAAACATTGTTTTCAAAACACGCGAAATTGGGCAAAAGACGCGAAATTCAAATGAGCCTTGGCTTACCATCAACAGTTTGAAACTTATTTTATGTTTATATCTATTCTGAAGACCCAAATTACGTATATTGAACACAAAAACAACCGTTTTAGGGAATCCTGTCTTTTTTACGGGTGTTGCAAAATACACGGTCATTTCCGCATAGAGTTTGTACAGGACGGTTTGGCAACGTACATGATGAAACGTTTGTTTTCAGCCATAAAGGGTTAATTATTTTTATTGTTCTATATTGTTTTACTTATATGTATGTGTGACTTATATCATCAAAAAAAAAATTTGCTTTGGTTTCTCGTTTCATTATTCTTATTTTTAAAATTATTCTCAAATACTTTTCCGTTAGTTGCCCAATGGGTGGGGGGTTAGTAACAAGGGACCCTTTTACGGTCGTTTTTTTGACCTGGGTCGTCGGCACGACTGAGGGTGTTCTCGAAATGTAAAATGCAAAAGATTGATAATGTTAATGACTCGTCTGACATGCCCCGAAATTTCAGTATGACTCCGTTGTACTAGGGGGGGGGGGGTTCCTGGGCCCTCACAATTAACTCATTAAACGGCTTGGCCGAGTTTTTAATTATTTTGGTATGAAAAGAAGCACATTTAAAAGTCAGAGACACTTACAAAAAATAAAAATTCGGCGAAAAATCCACGCGTAAAGCTGCCAGCGCGAAAACAAATTTGGAGGGTCCCTAGGAACCCCCCCCCCCCCCCCTTGTCACTTAAGCATATTAGCACTTTTTGCAGAGGGCCCCCAATTTTCAAATTTGATATTTTTGCACAGTTACGTTGGTAATTTCTAGGAAACTATACCTGCGAACGAGAATGCTACAAATGCGTATTTATATCCACAAAATAAGCAATTTTGTAATTAGAATTTGGTATCCAGATTGGACTTAACGGC
>JAMKCH010026637.1:0-19053 GCA_023653785.1 Ophioderma brevispina
GGTGTTCAGTTTTGTTATCTTGAGATAAGTTTTTGTTAACTCTAGATCATGGACCGTTATTTGTGGGTTTCAGCTTTGTTATCGTCGCGATAAGTTTTGTTAACTCTAGATAAAGACGTTATTTGGGGTTCAGCTTGGTTCTCTCGAGATGAGTTTTGTTAACTCAAGATAGGACCGTTATTTGGTTCAGCTTTGCTTACTCTAGATAAGGACCGTTATTTGGGGTTCAGCTTTTGTTTACTCTAGTAATGGCGTTTTTGGGTTCAGCTTTGTTATCGTTGAGACAAACTTTGTTTAACTCCTGATAATGACCGTTTATTTGGGATTCAGATTTGTTTACTCTAGATAAGGACCGTTTTTTGGGGTTCAGCTTTGTTAATCTCGAGATAAGTTTGGTTAACCTCAAGATAAGGACCGTTAATTTGGGGTTCAGCTTTGTAACCCTAGATAAGGACCGTTATTTGGTGTTCAGCTTTGTTACCCTAGCTAAGGGCCGTTATTTGGGGGTTCACAGACCTTGTTAATTAGTTTTTGTTAACTCCGATAAGACCGGTTTATTTGGGGTTCCAGCTTTGTTAACCCTAGATAAGGACGTTATTTGGGGTTCAGCTTGTTATCCCTCGAGATAAGTTTTGTTAACTCAAGATAAGGAACCGTTATTTGGGGTTCAGCTGTGTTATCTCGCGGAGAAGTTTTGTTCACGCAAGATAAGGAACCGTTTAGTTGGGGTTCACTTTGTTAACCCCAGATAAGGACCGTTATTTGGGTTCAAGTTTGTTACTCGCGAAAGGGCTTTATTTACTTTAGATAAGGACCGTTAATTTGGGTTCACTTTGTTTTCACGCCTTACGTTTTTAATTAACTCGAGATAAGGACCGTTTTTTGAGGTTAACGTGTTTTTCGCTAGATAAGGACCGTTAATTTGGGGTTCAGCTTGCTTGTTCTGAGATAAGCTTTGTAAACTCTATATAAGGACCCGCTATTAGGGGTTCAGCTTTATTATCTCGCGATAAGCTTTGTCAACACTAGATAAGGAGAGTATTGGGATTCAGCTTTGTTATCTCGAGATAAGATTATTAAACCCTAGATAATGACCGTTATTTGGGTTTCCGCTTTGTTATCTCGAGAGAGTTTGTTAACTCAAGATAAGGACCGTTATTTGGGGTTCAGCTGTGTTATCTCGCGATAAGTTTTGTTAACGCAAGATAAGGACCGTTATTTGGGGTTCAGCTTGTAAACCCTAGATAAGGACCGTTATTTGGGGTTCAGTTTGTTATCTCGCGATAAGCTTAATTTACGTAGATAAGGACCGTTATTTGGGGTTCAGCTTGGTTTTCACGCCTTACGTTTTATTAACTCTAGATAAGGACCGTTTTTTGAGGGTTCAGCGGTTTTCGCTAGTGATAAGGACCGTTTATATTTGGGGTTCAGCTTGCTGTGTCTTGAGATAGCTTTTGTTAACTCTATATAAGGACCGCTATTAGGGTTCAGCTTATTATCTTCGGCGATAAGCCCTGTCACACTAGATAAGGAGCGTTATTTGGGATTCGCTTGTATCTCGCGATGATAAGCTTTGTTAATGTAACCCTAGATTAAGGAACGTTATTTTGGGTTTTCGCTTTTGTTATCTCAGAATGAGTTTTGGTAACTCAAGATAAGGACGTTATTGGGGTTCAGCTTGTGTTATCTACGCGATAAGTTTTGTTCAACGCAAGAAAGGAACCGTTATGTGGTTCTCTTTTGGTTCAGCTTTCTGAACCAAGATAAGGACCGTATTTGGGGTTCAGCTTTGTTAACTAGATAAGGACGTTATTTGGGGTTCAGCTTGGTTTTTAAGTTTTTAACTCAGATAAGGGAACGTTATGGGGTTCAGCTTTGTTAACCCTAGATGAGGACCGTTATTTGGGGTTCAGCTTTGTTATCTCGAGATAAGTTTTGTTAACTCAAGATTACGGTCGGTTATTTGGGGTTCAGCTTTGTTAACCCTAGATAGGACCGTTCCCATAGTAATTGTTCATTCTGTATGTTTGATATGAGGATTTTGGCGGCCATTTTGAAAAAAACGGCATATGCCTGGTTTGTAGGGTTGTCAATATTCCACTTCTAAATTGATTGACATAAGTGGGTTACTTTAAAGCAGTGATTCACATTTTCCTCAGAAAAAAAAAGTGTAACGTCTTGGCTTGTTGCTTAGCGAAAACATTACGTGCACTTCTAAGGTATTCCTACGACGCCCATTGTATACAGAGGGGTAAAGTTTTAAAGCTTAGCCCGAACTGAAGCAGACCTAAAAAGGGACTAAGCAGCGATTTGCTGATCCGAACATCGAAAAGAAATCATCAAATTAGTATTTTGGTTTATATCTGATTCTGTATTTTCTTTATACTGCTTATACAAATTCTGCGACTTGCGATCAAAACAAGACCACGAATGGCTCGGAAGCTGCGAATGAACCAATAGCATGTGAGGTTGTGTGTTGGAGTCAAAATTAATTAGTGGTCGACCAAAATGGGCACATTTTCGCACATTTTACTCATAACATCCAAGCACAACATCATTGAACCCTATGATTTAATTCACTGGTATTTTTATTACAAAAAACGACTGGTAAAAGAGGCTAACACTATTGTGTAAAATTACTATAATTCGCCAAAATTGTACACAAGAAAAGACGAACAGAAATAACAAGCAATATTTCCGTGTCGCGAGCTCACACGTGCAAAAGATTCCCCATATAAATTGTTGCCGAATTGGCATGTTGTCGAATAGGTTTGTTGCCGAATTGGCGTGTTGCGGAATTGGTGTCCCCGAATTGGTTTGTTGCCGAATTGACCTGTCACCGAAGTGTCCAACATTCGTGCCCAATACGTAAACATTACAGCATGAAAAAAAGCACTTTGTCGCCGATTTCGCCTGGAGAATCTTAGACATCCAAGAACATCGTCAGGTATGTGTTTTGTTCAGAAAGTTTACCGTTGCTAAGATAAAATAGAATCAATTTTCCAATATGGCGGTATGACTCGCTATGACGAGTATGATGTTTTTATTACAGTAATATTGCACAGTTCTAATATTTTTATTAATACCCCGGGTATTAATTAGGAACTTTTACCTTGGTAAGTCCGAAACAGCGTTCACCAACTCACTAGACGGACCATATGGCATTTCAACATGATTGTAGCATTTTAAAAGTTTGACCCCTGTGTAAAAGTGACACCACAACTTGAGAGTACTACTTACCTAGCGTTGATATAGAGGGTCCATACTAACTACCAAAGGTGTCAAACCTTTTCTGTAGTGAGGGGTAAACGATGATGTTTGACCTGGGTCCTAGCTCCTCCACTATAATATTGTGCACCATGTCCTGTACAGTTTGCCCTCAAACACAAATGGTTGATCTTTGTTTGTTCTGTACTGGTGCAAACCATAATCAGCTTATAGATTTTCAGACGTCATGATTATTTGCCGGAGACGGTATGACAAATTTCTTCAAATACTTAATTTTGCACTATTGTTGTGTTTTTGTTTCTACATCTCTATTTCTACATTAAAGAGACACTGGCACATTTGAAAAATAGTGCGCCCTCAAGATTTTCAAAATCGATATTTTGCATGGTTGTAAGGCTTTTATATACAAAAGCCCCTCACCCGAAATTATTAAGACCAAATCAGCTTCCTTATGGGTAAACAGAACGATTTTAAATTCAGCAGACGACGAAAATGACGTTTAACACAAGAACACGCATGCCGTATGCATGTTTCCCACGCTATGCACACTGTTTGATCGGTCTATAACCTTTGTGGTTTTAATATCAGTGAGTACGAGTCAAAATATTCATGTAATATACACATTTGTTGATTAAAGGTATGGAAAACTTGAAAGTTGGCCTACAAATTACCTGGATGTCTTTATCCTCATATCAATGTCCCTATCTGTTTTGGAGTATGTTATTTTTATGTGTAAAATATATCTCTGTTCTTCCAATGGCCTAGACAATCATTTGCGAGCAAATTGAAGAAATTTCATATTTTGTGAAAATGTGCCAGTGCCGCTTTAAAGTAGTTATATCGAATTGTACTTATTTTGATTTATAAGCTAAAAAAGGCATTTCCATATTTTTTTCACTACCTCGCATGATCGTTGCTTTTAAAGGTGCATTTTTTCTAATATTATTCATCGTTGTTATACTCACTTTTAATGGTATCCACCTTCATCAAAATCAATTCAATATGGAATCCAAAGGAGCTCAAAGCGTCATTAGACCAGAAAGTAAAATACGTTTTCTGTGATGTTGATGCTAGGATGTAGCTGACAGCAGGAATATTCGTCAGAAGGATTATACGGTCAAAATGATCAGAGGGGTCGTGAGAATTCCCTTCAAAATAAATATGAATCATCCATTAGATAAAACCAACATTGAGCCATGAAGTGATGATAACTTCAAGCGTCTGGTGCATTTTAGGCTATGGTACATGATGCAATGTTGGCCTTTTACTTAAATTTTCGTGCTCCAGACCTGGGGATTACTTATTTCCTTCACTAAAATTAAAACAATATTATTTTAACCAGGAAAAGCTTTGTCCCCACATGAAAAGATTGCACATTATTTAGAAAAATGAATAAAATGACAACTCAATTTATTTCTGGAATATCAGTGACCAATGGATATACATAACCCCAACATGCTCAAGCGAACAATGGAGCTAATGATTGTTCAATAATCGGCCCGGAACACACTTCACATTCTTTTACATCTGGTCCATTGTTATTGTGCATGCAGTTGAACAAATTTCGAATGTTATGTCTTTGCCGCATTGGGTAATTCTTTCCTCGTTCGCGATAAAAGAAATCTTGAGATTCTACTGTGTGTTCAATTAACTTTTGCCATATGATTCATAATTATTATTCGAAAAGAAATGTAAAGGGACAAAATTCATGAAAGAAAAGCCCATGACAAGGGCTGACCTAATTTGTGCATAACCTAAATCCACAAGGTATTGTCTTAAAACACTATATCTATTCAATTTACTAAGAAAGGCAATGGTATTCAGCGACCTGCATTTTTAAAAATCATGAGCGAGGTGGTATGTTGCCCTTTATGTTATGAACAGATACTAGAGCTCAATATGGCCATGGGGACGTGATAACACCTGATATAGCTTGAAATCATTTCAACAGTGTGGTCAGTAACAATGGACCTGCATACCCTGACGAGAAAAAGATCCGAAGTGTTTTAGGTTGATAGTTGAATAACATTAGCTCTTTTGTTCGCTTGAGTTTACGTGTACATATAGGGCGCTTGCACGGCAGGTCAATAGGTTATCTTGGCCAGACCTGCCTCCAGAACAACCCAAGCATGCAGAGAATACAAAGGAATCACCTGTAAAAATGTCTGAAATGTTCATGTGAACCAGGTGCATGCGTTGTATTCTTCGCATCCTTGGATGATCTGGAGGGCAAACAAAAGTCCATTTAATATAATTTACCTTCCGTGCAAGGGCCCTATTGGCCACTGACACTCTGGACGTAAAATGAGTTGACATTTTATTCATTTTTCTAAATAATGTGCACTCTTTTCATTTGGGGATACAGCTTTTCCTGGTTTACATAATATTTTTTCAATTTTAGTGAAGGAAGTAAGTTATCCCCAGCGTTGTAGCACGAAATGATGGTTAAATCGCAAACGTATCACGGCCTATTGGTGCAATGATATCTACTGCTTTCCCTGCTGGGTACCTTGAGCACCTTTAAAATCCGTTGTTCATCCAAAAATTCCCATCTCAAAGGGTTAAGCTGGGAGATATTTCTTTGCTACAAAAACTGTGAAATGTCTTATTTCGTATTGGAGCAGATACGAAATTCAGCCTAAGTTTCAAGTTAAAAAATCAATCTCAAAATCAGCTTTTAGTTTCACTTTTAAGACATTTCTAAAGCAAAATGAGGTAAGTAATATATTTCTTGCCTAATCTCCCGCCTAATCTACATGAAATCACTACATATGACATTATGAATGACTTGAAATCTCTCATTGCTGATTGTACGCTATTTTGTAATATGACTGAAAAAAAATAACCAAATCTAAACATTATACTTGTCTTCAATGTATATTATTGTGGTTGGTAATAGTACGATCTTAGTTTGGATTGTTAAAATATGGAAAATGTTATGATCAGAATTAATGGTATGGTTTCTAAAATGGGTATTTGATATTGTTCTACGAGCCCATTTTTTGGAGTTTAAAGAGTTTATTTAAGTAAATGTTTGGCGCATTTCCCTAAGTTAGAATAGCATATTTTAAATGAGGTAAAATAAGAGTACAATATAAGGAAGTTAAAGGTGGTTGGCCGATCGCTAATAGCCTCGTCCCCAGAAGCCCCAGATTTTACTGGAAGTGGTCAGTATTTTAGTATCAAAAGACAGCTACTATTTTTCTCATTTACCATGTGAAATCTTAAAGCCAAAGAATGTTTGGTTTGGAAGTTACGAGCGAAAATGTGCCCCATTTTTGGTCGACCAATATTAATTTTACACAATACTCTATACGGGGCTTACAAAATCACGTTTTTAGCTCTCGAATCAAAACGGATTGAAATATCGACGCTAACTTTACACGATGGGGTTTTTGGAGTTAGGGCCAAGCTTAAGATGGAAATTTCATATCTTAAATCGGGGGGCCAATCCCCCTTTAACAAATTCTGTCCGTAAATATAGCAGAAAATCACTGTACACACCCTGGTTAGTAGTGAATAAACCTAGGTTTTTTGTGAACAGTGCTATAATGTTTCACTTTTTAATCGACCAAGCGAACTTTTGTTCCCAAACGCATTAAAGAAACTTACGGCTGCTTCATGAGCTCTATAGCAGCAAATCACCCCACGCCATTTTTCCTTTTACTTACCGTAAGTAAAGCGTCGCCATTATCTGCGAGAGAAATGTCTTGGATGCGAATGATATGCCATATCCTAGCTCTCCCATTAACAATCCAACAGACAATTTGCGTTATTAGGATAAAGACCAGGCCATCCAGGACTTGCAATTTCACGAGTAGCTCCTCTGAAGAATTCGTGAAGTCAATCAACTCGTCACCAATACACACATCTGATCTGTGAATGAAAGATTTATGATGAATGAATGAATGATGAAACACATAATTACTTTTTACTTAGTTATTCATGAAAAGCGTCATTCATTCAATTCATTCATTCTTCTTGAAAAGCATTCATTCATTCAATCAAAAGCATCACTGAATGACTGTTTAATGAATGAAAAGTATTCATAAATGAATGAAAAGGCATGAATGAATGAATTAAAACCATTGATTCATGATGAAGGAAAGCATCCTAAATGAATGAATGAAAGGTGTCCGTGAATGAATGAATGAATAATGATGAATGAATGAATGAAAAGCATCCATGAATAAATGAATGTGAATAGACTGAATGATGAATGAATGAATGAATGACCATATTCATGCATTCATTCCTTCATGAAAATCATTAAACCATGATGGACAGGCATCCTATATCATGATTAAATGGAAATCAATTCATTCAAGAATGAATACAATAGCATCATTCATTCTGCCACTTTGCATTGTCGCAGTTTATCATAATTGAAGTTTTGTATTATTTAAAGCACTGGTAACTCTCTCTTGGTCATAACAGTAACGTTATATTTTGCACAATGTCAGTTTTGAATTTGCTTAATTTCAATCTAAAACTCTAAGCGGGGCCTGGGCCTATGTGTTTCATGTGGGATTGGAATGTTTTTTTTTTGTTTGGGGGGGGATAAACTCCCGGGAAATTGGTTTTTAACAAATTACGATAGGATGAGAAAAAAACACTTAATTGTGCAATTTTTTCGAGCGTGTGTTCACCATTTTACATGTAATTAAATATGACGTATAATTAACCATTCTAATACACCAGAACTCAGTCAAATCAATTGATCAGCTTCCATAACACAAATCAAAGAATGTTCAAAACAATGAAAAATTCAACATTCAACATATCAAGATGGTGTCCAATTTATTAAAAGTGCGCAATATTGAGCCAAAATATTATTAAGATGAACAAAATCCCACCAAAATATTTCAAGGGCCATCAGAACCTTACCAAGCATTACCGTGCCTCAGATCAAGGATGCAGCCAAAAACAAAGATCACAATTTCCAACAAAGTTGTGAATAGATTTCAGTTTTGACTTACTGTCTGTTCAAATTAACTTTTAGATTCTGGTTTTTTTATTAATTATTTCAAAACATACTCACGTTCGAAATAAATCACGAAAAGAAAGTTGTTGGTATCCCTTGGACCTAAGACTTTTTTGACTTGCAAAAGAATGTGCACATTTTAAACCTCAAATCTATTGAAATCTGGGTATTTCACCCTCGTTTAAAAAATAGTCTAATAACGGTTCGGTACCATTAGTAATTAGTTTTGTGGAAGGTTCCCATTGACCCCACTTTGTAAGTAGTAAAATTTGTCATCGGAGGAGATTATTCCCGATCAATATTGTCCGCCCACTGTATGAAATGAATAATGCCAACTTTGTTCTGCAACAGATCAATCCGAACCGTTGTTATTGCACTGAATTTTGTAATACAAAAGAAGATGACATTCAATGAGTCCCACGGCATTAACTTGAATGACGTGACGGCGTGCGGCATTACAGAGAGCGTAAGATTTCTTTTGGGGTTCTAACCAAATGATAAACGACAGGACCTCTATTCAAGTATCGGCCATATATCAACGATGCATTAAATACCCATGATTATGCCCCGGCGCAAACAACCTGAAATCAAAGCAGGTCCAACAGAATCAATATTGTTCGATAACGTACTTTGAAGTCGCCCCTAATTCATGAATGGGCCTGCCAACAAAGTTTCAGAGTCAAAAGTCAATATTCACCTGGACCCAGTTTGTTGTCGGTTGCCAATAAAAATCAGTGTAAATTTGAATAAAAATCCAAAGAAGAAATATGGTTTTCAAGTTGAACTCCAATGATTTTGTTGGGTCCAATGATGGATAACAACTTTCTTTCGTGATTTTTTTCGAAAGCGTAAATTTTTTGAAATAATAATTAAATCCGGACATCTAAGTTAATTGAACAGACAATAGATATAGTAATTGCATGGAAGAAACACGCTGTACTAATGTTGCCCGCTTTAATTTCATCAATCTATATACAAATTTATCATGGTTGGGTGTAGTATGTATGTAGTGTGAGGGAGTGGTAAGTATAAAGTAGTAGTAGTAGTAGTAGTATTAAGAAGTATTGTAGTATTTCGAAGAAGTATTAGTAAGGAGTAGTCGTAGTAGTAGTAATAGTCGTAGTAGTAGTAGTAGTAGTAGTAGTAGTAGCAGAAGTAGGTAGTAGTAGTAGTAGTAGTAGTGTAGTAGTAGTAGTAGTAGTATAGAAGTAGTATCGGTAGTAGCAGTATTAGTAAAGTAGAAGTGAAGTAGTAGTAGCAGTAGTAGTAGCAGTAGTATCAGCATTAGTAGCAGCAGCAGAGCAGCAGTAGTAGTAGTAGTGTAGTAGTCCGGATAAAATTGTTGAATTTTTGGTGCACATGTCACTTTATACATTGCATAATCAAAAAAAATTGATGGAAGCACTTGCCACACCCCTTTCAAAAAGTAAAAAGTAAAAAACTATAAATTTTTTTTAAAAAAAAATGTTTCCGATTGTGTTGAAAAGCACACTATGATGTCTGTCGTTTACAAGGATTCCAAAAAGGTATAGTTTATACACCTGTGACTTATAGTTAAGTAATTATGGGGTATAAATGGTAAAAAAGTCATTTTGTTTTTGCTGTACAGGAGTCAAAATAAACGTTGCTCCAATTTTTGTAAAATGGTGGTTTAAAAAAAAAAACAAATTGTGGGTTTAGCTAATAGAATAAAATAGGATAGTTTGGACTATTTCTTGTCTGTTATTAACCAAAATGGTGAAATAAAGTCAAGAGCTATTGGCAGCTATGGATTCTATTGACCTGTGACCTATTTTGTTGGATAAACGCGAAAACTAAGCAAACAGATAAGGGAAACTATTACTTATTTCAATCCTTCTAAGCAAGGGAAACACTTGCAACACATATTAAACGGATCAAAGCAACTTTTAACTTTGACCCATGTACCACTCTAAAATGGACTTTTCACCCAGTTTTACAGTTTTACCCTATAACTCCGGAACTATAAGCATTCGATAGTATAAACTATACCTTTTTGAATCCATGTGAATGAAGACAACATGGTGTTGCTTTTTTTAACAACATCAGAACATTTTAAATGTTTGACCCCTGTATAACCTTCAAACCCAAGCTGGGGGCCATCATTAAGGGGGGGGTTGGCAAGAGTGCTTCCATCAATTTATGGTTATCAATTACTAAAGTACTTGTGTGCAAAAAAATTACAATTTATCCGGAAGCGCACACTCTTACACTACAGCCCCTGCTATTAACGAAAATGAGTTTACTCAACGTATGAGAGTAAACCCATCATTTGCTCCTATTTTAGAGTGTAGCGGTCAGCGGGTAGCAGCGGCATCAAGAGCAGAAGAAAGCAGTATTGAACAGGATGCATCTTACACAACCATGTTCATCAGTACTGTTTGGACAAATGCCAATTGAGTCGCATCTAGAATTACGTTTAAAACAAATTCGGCCTATTGTCATTTGGTCACAGAACAGGTCGTCATCTGCACAGGTGTCCACTCCTAGAGGAATAAAATGTATGCGGTGAAAAGTCAGTCTGGGAAATTTCCCAATATGGGGGTGTTTCCATAAGGTGACACCCTTCTTTCGGACACCCTTATGAATTCGGAAGCTTTAACGGAATAAATCACATGGTTTATGTGGCTTATTCCGTTAAGGTTTCCGAATTCATAAGTGTGTCCGAAAGAAGGGTGTCACCTTGAAACACCCCCAATATGGGCACGTTATTTATCCACTGTAAAATCTAGATTCTCATCGGCAAATATTTGCACAATCTGTTTCTAAACAATGTAGTGTGGATGGTTTATTGCCATTTGGTCTAATCTCATTTGGTCTAATAGCCATTTGGTCTAACTTCAATTGGTCTAAATCCATATTGTCTAATGCCAATTTGTCTAATAACCATTACGTCTAACATTCAATTTATCGAACAACCAAAATGTCTAATAGCCATTTGGTCTAATGCCCATTTAGTCTAATGCCCATTTCGTCTACTACCATTTGGTCTAATGACCACAAACACCATTTGGTCTAATTCCCATTTGGTCTAATATCCATCTTGTCTAATATTCATTTTGTCTAATATCCATTTGGTCTAAAATCCATTTGGTCTAATATCTATTTGGTCTAATATCCATCTGGTCTAATATCCATTTGGTCTAATATCCACCTGGTCTAATATCCATTTGGTCTAACATCCATTTTGTCTAATATCCATTTGGTCTAATATCCATTTGGTCTAATGTCCACCTGGTTCAATATCTATTTGGTTTAATACCCATTTGGACCAGATTGACATTAGACCAAATGGATATTAGACCAAATGGATATTAATTAGACCAAATGGGTATTAGACGAAATGGGTATTAGACCAAATGGATATTAGACCAAATGGATATTAGACCAAATGGATATTAGACCAATTGGGTATTAGACCAAATGGATATTAGACAAAATGAATATTAGACCAGATGGGAATTAGACCAATTGGCATCAGACCAAATCGGTTATAGACGATATGGATATTAGACAATATGAGATTAGACCAGATGAATATGATACTACATGGCTATTAGCCTAATTGGTTATTTGCTTAAATGGTTATTAGACTAAATGGTATTAGACTTATTGGAGTTAGCCAAAATGGCCATTAGACCAAGTGGGATTAGACCAAATGGCAAGTCACCGTGTGGATTTGGTGCTTAAATGTATCTAAAACTTCTATTATTTTCATAACAAACTAATATCATTTTGTATTATATTATAATGAAAATAGTATTATTAGAGGAGGAGGATAGTTTTATATTAAGCAGTAGATTTCGAAACTATTAACCGTGAGGAACATATACACAGATCCTACAACAGCTACCGATTCAGGTGTGTCCTCATATGATCTTGCTATGGGAGGCAGCTGGGTGTTTTTGTTTTGGTTTGTTTTGTTTTTTTGTTTTTTGTTTTTTTGCAATTTCATTGATTTCCTGTTTGTGTATGTTTGATTTGTTTAACACTTAATTGCATAAAGGGGTTCATATTGAGGGGTCCATGTAGACCCAAGATTTCATTTTTCGCACGCCATGTTTGAACGCTAATTGTTTTTGCCCAAAATTTTATGTAATCGCCTAAATATCCGTTGCTCAAAATCAAATCGGCCATGGTGTTTTATACTAATTTAGCATAACGAAGCATTTTGGTGAAGCTATTCAAAACTTGTTTTGCCCCTTAAATTGTACTAGAGTATTTTTTTTTTATTTCAGCAATGTAATTGATTCAGATTCAGATTCAGATTTATTTTTGTCTCTTCACAAAACATGTATATAAAATAAACAAATGATAAATCTTATAGTAGATTTCAAATTACGTGAGACTCCATGCATAAATCCATAGGGGTGATGGTTCAATCCCCAGCCATGTGGAGACTAGGTCTTTGTTGCCATTACAAGACATATTGTGTCCATGGTACAAAACTACTTCACAGGATCTAATCGGCTTACTGGAACCTGCTGCATTCACTTCTACAATGGTCTGTTAATGATAGAATAACTTGTCAAATCCGTTTTGTGCTAAATTATCTTATTGAAGTTTGGCCCACTTTTTTATGGCAAAATAAAAACGTAGTTATGTTATGTGTGCTTTGATATAAGAATGCATTATTTCTCCAGTACTGTGATAAAGAATGATATTCTGTAGTGTCAAAGGTAAGTTATATTCAAATAACAACATTTAATGAAATATTTGCTGGTATTTTCATCCTGATACTTCAAATGGAACATCCAACCTATCTTAGATGTGAAACAATGTATTTATGTCAACATTTATTTACTAGCTACATTACTATACATTGTATGAGTACCATAAACTTTTCTACCTGTGTTCATTAAAAAATTTCCTCTTACCTCTCAATGGACAGACCTAAAACTTTTAATGAGGTCTCACTTATTTTGAAATCTACTATAATATATAGATAACCATAGATTATGCACAAAGATGAACTATTTGGTTGTATACAAATGATAAAGTAATACTTAAGAACTATGACTAAATGAAAACATATTTTTCAAGAGTAATGACAGATATAAGTGATAATATTACAGGTAAGCAATACAAGCAGTATTTTGGAATGCATACATGGTGAAGGGACGAGGACACTGCTAAACGCGAGGCGTGAGGTCGCAGTGCCCTCTGCAAAAAGGGTTAAAAAAAAGAAAAAGTTACAAGAGATATGATTTATTACGAAAAATCAGGGAGGGGGAAGACTAGACAAAATATACAGGACAGGACAAACCAGGACAAACATGATGTCTGACTAAGAATTTTAAAATGGAACGATAAGGTAAGATGAGCTACAACGAGAAGAGGGGAACGGAAGAAGAAAAAAATAACATATTAAGAAGGTAAGTCATCATACAGAGTGACAAGAGACTTTTTAAAACTTGTTTTTAAAGGATGATAGTGAGGGGGAATTCTGGAGTTCAGAGAGCAATTGTATATATAGCCTAGGGCCTTGAGATTGAGAGGTATTACTGGCAAGAACAGTGTTGGTAGGTGTAATGAAGGGGTCATTAGCATGCCTGGTATCATAGTTGCGAGAAAGAGTGTCAACGTTGAAGAAGTCTTCAGAGATAAGATCCGGTGGAAGAAGATGGTGGTGATACTGTAGCATAAAGAAGCAAGGTGAAGTTGGTAGTTCACGGCAACTTAAGAGTACAAAAAGATGAAAAGGGGATCAGTGTGGACAAGCCGAGGGAATTATTGCAAGTACGGATGGCGCGTTTTTGAATAAGAAAGACCGCTATCAAGCGCAGAGTTGTAGGATCAGCCTCATATCATTGCACCATATGAATTGTAAAGAGTCTTTTGGAAGATAAGGACGCACCTTACGAATCAACACCGATGTATTTGGAAATTATGTTAATACATGCTGTGATGGAATGCCGGAAATATTAGAGTCAATTAGTAGACGCAAGGAATTGTTTGTTGTCAACCGGAGGATTGGAGTATCGTCAATTTGTATTTTAATGTGCAATTTTAGGGTTTATCACCCATGTTTTATTTTGTAAAATCAAAATTAATCTTTATATTATGTTAGAGAAATTTAGTTAGTTAAACCATTAAGATTATTTGTTAAAGTTCAGTGTTCATTATTTCCCGTCCGCCAGTTTAAAGCGGTCTCTGCGTGGGATAATAAATCATTCCGTGTCATCTGAAATAAAAAACTGGGGGAATTTAGAACAGAGGGTTAATCGGTTTAGTCAGTAAGAGGGACCAAGTATGGAGCCGCTGCGGAACTCCGCATTGATGCGGACAGAGGTCAGAGATTGGTGGTTGTTGTCATGCTCGTTGTATCTTGCCAAGTCAGGTAACATCTCCATCCAGGCGTTGGCATGGCCTCTAATACCATAATCATAAAGTTTGGATAAAATAAATTTCGTGGTTAATGGTATCAAAGGACTTGCTTAAATCAAGATAAATACCGATTGTATGTAGTTGTTATCTAGATGTTGTGTAATATTGCAGTCCAGATTGTTGTATTGCCATAAAATAGATCTCCTGTTGGCCTAAAGCCAAATTGGTGAATTTAAGAATAGTTATTTTTGGTGATAGCATTAAAGGTCCCATAACTCAAACAGAATTGTTTGGTTTGGTGTCCAAGTCTAAGGAGGGGCTAGAAAGCATTCAATATTTGGTGTTACGTCAGAAGAGTAAGAAATTCCAAGGGGGTGGTGTTGAAATCTAATTCATGACACTGACATCTGCTCATAGTCCTTCTCCCTGCCAGCCCCACATGAACTGACCTTTGGTACAGTGTCTATAGAAAGACCAAATGTGTGTTTCTTCTTAAATTATATCTCCACCCCCCATCCTTCCCCACCCCACTCTGACCCCACCCCACCCAACCAGAGGTAAATCAAATCCCGTCCCCTTCCTGAATTTATCCCCTCTTATCGTCACGGATAAGCTGGCAGTATTCATTAATTAAAGAAATGGAGGGTCCTGAACGTACATTTTAGAGTTTTCCCCCCCCCCCCCCGCCCACAAAGGTTGTATTTGAGTCCATCCCTCCCCACAATGCACAGTTTTGTTGGACATTTCACCTAAGGTCATGTGATCCCAATCCAAATGTCATATTTCATAAATGTCAAAGTCATAAACCCCTTGCACTCATTTAAGCCTGCAAAGTCACCATTGCACTCATTTAGCCGCAAAGTACTTTTGCAATATTTTCAACACATTTTAATATCTGCAGTGCCAAAGGTCAAAGTTGGTTTTCCCCGATTTCAAATTATTGGATTATACCATTTAATGCTGATAGGGTATAGTCCTATAGCTTATTCAAGTTGTTTGAGTACTAATTGTCTTGTTTGTTGGTCCCTCTCGCTCACAGCCCCCTCCCCCAATCAAATGGTATTACTTTGTTTAAGGGAGGCATGTAAGGCGAGGTGGAAGTCCTCCCCGTGATTTCTGATATTTAGAGTAGAGAGCCATTCTCAATCTCTTCCAACCGGTCCGCCATTATGAAATGCATAAAGGCAAAATTTGTTTATGAATTATAAGCGAGCAAGTGAAAATTAATGTCCAAACAGGAGGCATGTGTATTGCGGAAATTTGTCTCCGTGAAAAGGTGGTCTTTTAGCATCTTAACCGAATTTCGTAATAGTCCACTGACCTTAACAGACATGGAATACGAGTCTTCCGCACAGTTGCCGAGTGTCACAACAGGAAGTTGCTTTCACCCTTGGTAATATTGCGGGAAACGTAACTTTGACAAGTGTATTGCATTGGTTTCCCGCATATTAATTAACCAGGTCAGAAAAGCAACTTCCTGTTTGACACAGGCGACTCAGACCCGCTATCCATGTGCAAAGGTCATTGGTACCTTCCATCCACACGACAGATATCGAGAGTTTGTGTGGTAGATTGTGACAAAAGTCAGGTATTTACAAAAGTAATTTCCATTGAATAATGCAGTATGCCAGTGTACGTGTTACAAAGATGCCTGCATGCCATATCTAATTGTTCACGTCCCAAGGGGGGGATCCTACACTGCTGTTCCTACCATGTCTGCGTCCCCCGCTATGGTGGAGGCTCCTCCCTTCCTCCCCCCCCCCTCAACTTTCCTCTTTTCTTCCCCCTATTTTTCTTACCTCCTTCCCCCCCCTCTTTTTCCGTGCTGGCGCTGACATTTTGAATATATGCACGGAATAATTATTACTTTGGGTGCTGTATACACACCTAATGTTCAATTCGATACAAACCATTCCGCCAAAAATTCAGTTGTTGGATGTTTGGTGGCTATTGGGTGGTTAAATTTTTGTCCTACACATGGCGACACAACTAAATGAAATGACCATCATTTTTTCTGATTTAAATAAACCGCCTCATGAATACATCTTTTCACTAAGCGCGCATTGCATTATGAGCAAAAGAGTACTGAGCACAATGATCCAGGTACACTATTAGTACACACCTGGCCACCTCTACACATACATTAATTTTGTATCACTAACCGATTAGTGTAATGCAAAGCGGGCAGACCCACAGTAATGTGGAAAAGCGTAGTCGCCATTTTGCTTCTATTTTGGTAAACTCTATGTTTTCTTTTTGTGGTCGGCAAACATGCGAGACAGTGTATTTCTAAAGATTCGTTAACGTTTGTGCCTCTCTATCTATATAGAACCCCCTCTTGGTCGGAGCCTTTTAAAGGCACGATAAACAAACAAGACACCTATAATGGCAGCAATAAAGTAAAGTCTTGCTAAGGGAACGGTCATTATTATGCGGGGGGGGTGGGAATGGAGAATTTCACTTTTTTTTCGGCAAAAATTCGTCGTTCCCCCTCGCTTCCGTTCAAATTTCACCCCCCTCCCGTGATCATCTGATTTCCCTTTAAACGTTCATGTTCCCCTCTCTCGTTGAAAAAACTTCACGTTCCCCCCCTCGCGTCACAACACAAAATTTTCGGGGTCCACCCTCAAATCCTCCATCCCCTGGCGTAATAATGACCCCTCCCTAAGGACGCTAGTTCTCGCTAAGTATCACGCCATTTTTATATTAACGTGGTGCAATAACTTGTCAAAATAATTGGTTTTAACATACTGGGTTTTGGAACCCTTTCGAGAAGTCTATCAATCTTGTATTCTCAGTAAACTCCACTCCTAACCATACTTACTGTCTTGCAACGGCGCCCAATGTGACATACAACGCCTAAACTTTTTCCCTTTAATAATAGCGATGAGCAAGTATATTTATGATTATTTGAGTTTCTCCTCCAGCAGGCTGAGGCTAAGGATTGTAAACCCGTTGGTGCCTGTTACCACCCAGGATTTGTCAGGATTCCCCACTGGCTAAACTTTCCATAACCTTTGGTATTTAGATTTGCGAATTCTACGAAGAAATATCCTGACGGTGGTGCGGATATTACCCATTTGCATCGAAGCCCACTTGACACGGGTGTCTTGTGGGGAAAATGCGGATTTTTAAGAACCAGTACATCTGTAGATGTAGATGCAGTCAAATCGAAACCAGATCGGCAGTCATCTGTGATGAAAATGAATTAAATAAATGTTATTTTGTCGTACTCTTGTAAAGATACTCGCGCGAGTGTTTGTGTGTGTGTGTGTCTAGGTGTGTGTGTGTGTGTGTGTTGTGTATGTGTGTGTGTGTCTAGGTGTGTGTGTGTGTGTGTGTGTGTGCGCGCGAGCGCGTGAGTGTGTGTGGGTGTGGGGTGCATTCAATATACACATGCAACCAGCACGCGTGGTCATTGTATATCGTGAGTTCGAGTCCCGTTGCAGTCAACGTGTTTGTGTACCTGCATGGGCAAGATATTTAATCTCAAATGCCATGTCGACCAAAGGGAAAATTGGGGATCTTTTTGAGGGAATATTAAAATTTATATAATACATAAAACTATTATATAGTTCGTCCATCTTAAAATATGATGACCATATGACAACACTAAGATGCGACTAAAGTGTGAATACGCAGGTGACTAAAAAGACCAATTTGGCACGGAAAGGTCGATACTGAATAGATAACACTGGATGAGTTAGCAGTCGATGTTGTGCTACTGGCAGTTCTAGTTCTAGACTTTCTTTGCTGTTGTTTCAATTCTGCTTGTTGGGTACGTTTAGCCTCATAGGTAACTGCACAATTGGTAATGGTTGCACGCCATGAGTCACGTTGCTGAACTTGAATTTCCCACTTCTCTGGATCAAGATCAAAGCACTTGAGAGAAGCTTTGAAAGTGTCTTTATAGCGTTTCTTAGGAGCACCACGTGACCGTTTCCCAGACCGTAGTTCGCTAAAAAAGCTCTGTTTTGGAATACGAGAATCCTTCATTCTGACCATATGGTCGGACCATCTAAGTTGATATTTCATCAGCATGGTATGAATACTCATCATGTTAGAGCAAGTGAGAACTTCTGTGTCTGGAATCTTGTCTTGCCACTTAATCCTGAGAATCTTCCTCGAGCAGTTTAGATGGAAGCGGTTCAGAGATCTGGCATGTCGTTGTTATACAGCCCAAGTTTCGCAGCCATAAAGTAAAGTTGGCATAACAATTTTTCAAATGCGCCAGTGTCTCTTTAAGCTTGGTGTCAAGTGTGATGCCGTCTCTTTCCCATACCTTGCCACGGAGGCAGCACTGGTTTTAGCGAACCTGTTGATATCTTCTGAATCGATGCTGACGGAACGGGATAGGGTACTCCTCAAGTAGGTGAAGTTGTCTGCAGCAGGAAACTTTTCATTATTGACAGTGATGGTCGGTTCAACATAGGGCTTACCAGGAGCTGGTTGGTACATAACTTCAGTTTGTTTGTTTGTTTTTGTTTATTTTTGGT
>JAMKCH010026638.1:0-19342 GCA_023653785.1 Ophioderma brevispina
GAAATCCCCTAATTTCAAGGCGTATTTTTACATAACCGAGTGAAAACAATAAAAATTAACATTCTTTCATGTGTTTGTATTATTTTCATTTCGATATTTGGCGATAACTCTTAAAGGGACACTTGGCAACATTTTAGGAGGGGCTTCATTTTTGTAAAAACTAAGTTTCTGCATGTTTGTATTGCGTTTACCCGTGTTCACCCTCACCCTGAAGGTTGAAACCGTTTCTTCTTCTCTTGTGTGTAAATCAGTAATTTTTGTAATTGACCACTCCGGAGTAGTTTTATTCCAATAGCTATAGTTGCTCAACTGAACGCAATAACTACACATAAAGGTTGTGCAAATCTCCGTATTCTTTCTCGTCAGACTGGTCCGAGGACCTTATGTTAAACCGTTGCCTAATGTTCTCGATTTAAATTTAATAAAAGGAAGATCTTTGGACTGATAATGAACTAAAATATTGGAAATGGACCAGGTTGAAGACGTATACGCTTGGTGGCTATTAAAATATTTCTTGGTGTAAAACTGTTTTAATAATGCCCAATACAGGACCCATTCTATATCATTTTCAGCTTATTTAAGTAATTTTTATATTTTTCTAAAATGTGTCCGTTTCCCTTACTAAATAATTCGATTGGATGGGGGGGTGGGGGTTAAAATTATTGTCATTTAGAGAATTTCCAAAAACGAGTATCTTGGTTTCGTTTGATTCAAGAACACCCATGTATGTGGAATGTAACTGGTTTACATTTTTGGGTCTGAACCCCTTGCAAATGGTATGTGCATGAAAATGTTGATGTCTCATTTTTCCACCGGGGGGGGGGTTCAAAATCACATTTACTCACTAAATGCAAAATATAAATTCACTTTAAAAAGTGACTACAACATGATAAAGCGCACTCATAAAAGAGTCGAATTTCTCAACCTTTTGAATTTTTGGGTCACATTTTTTTCAAAGTTGAGTCTTTTATTACCGAAATTGGTTATCTTTTTGGGAAAAACCCCTATTTCTCGCGGCTCACTTTTCGAGGAACTTTTTTGAGCCATTTTGTTTTTTAACCTTGGACCCATGTTATACGGGTCTGCAAACTTACAAAACTCACGAGATTGCTGCTCGTTTCATTCAACCGAAAGAGTTGGCCAGGTCGTGGTCTTACCGGCCTCCTCCAAATTCCACAGGAAACAATTCTTTTATTTATGGCCTAACACTAACACTCCCTAACCCCTAACCTCAAGCTAATAGAAAATAATTTTACATGTAGAACTGCAAAGGTATAACAAGATGTTACATGTAGGGAGGGGCTCCAGATTAACTACTTCATAGCGCGATAAGCAAGTTGCAAACTTTTTACTTACAAGCAGAAAAGATAGATTTTTGTTTATATACAAACAATCAACAACAACAACAACAAACAACACACACATTAACTGTGTTTTGTTGTGTTTTGTACATGATCAAAAAACGCATGAGAATTATTTCTGATTGACGAAGATCATCGAATTCCAGCTATTAAACATCGTGCATAAAAGATTGTCGGCGATCTCAAACCTGATAATTCCACCAACTATCGTAACACGCCTTATCTTGGCAATCAGTAAGATAATCAAATGCCAAACTTACAGCGTGTAAAGTTTTCGCTTCGGTTCTGGCAGCGATGTGTCATACGGAAACTCAGGACAGCTAAAAATCTCCGCCTTGTCCCATGACTTCCAAGCGATGCGGCGAGACAGTCGAAAAACCCAGCTCAACCTTATCTCTGGACTAAAAATTATATGAGAAGACTGAAGACCTCCCAAAAATCACTCAGGTGGGTTTGATTAGAATAGTGAATGATGGTAATCAAATTATATAACAAAAGAACCAATCGATTCACAGGTATTCAGTTCACCTTGAAGACAAACATTATACAGAAGGGGAGAGAAAGTGGTAAGTGGTACAAGACAACACCCCACTTTTATTGAGTAGAAACTCTTTTTTGGTAATTGAATTTCTTTCTGAAAGATCATTTATGTCGAAATATGATTTGTACACACTTCATCATGAAAACTAACACTTCTGATTTCATATTTTGAATTTCATATTTTTATTTCACTATTTTAACTTGTGGGTCTTTTAACAAATTCATTCACCCCAAATGTGTAATGGTCCGTACCTATTTGTTCCCGATTAGATTGAAGATTCGGGAATGGAGATAATGAGGCGATAGACTCTTTCCCCAGGGCTCCAGGGAACCTCTGTTGCGACTTCATCTTTTCTTCGACATGCCAATATAATTATTTTAAGTGCCTCCATCTTTGACAATTATCTTTCTTTAATTCACCGTCAATTCAAATGACACGTTTTTATATATATTACTGTTGGATTCAGTTTATAGGCGTAGAAGATGCGGTCTTTATTAATCTTATGAGGTCTATACATTTTAAAGCTATGTGAAGAACCAAAATTTAATACATTGCGGAAAATCAACATTTTGTTAAAAGAAAATTTGTTCAAAATTGCTTTGATTTTAGGCAAGTGTTTCCTTTATATAACAAACTTGATACCTTATGTGGGCCTACTTTATACCATCGTTAAATAATACCGTCGAAAGGGTCATTTATAGGCTCTTTATGTATCATGCACAATTATAATCTCAGAGAAGTGCTTTCAATTCCAGACGTTCTCTCATTGATATATAAATCAATGTCTTACATAATGGTTGGACATTTCCCCTTCTCTATCAAAATATATTAAACTTCATTTTAAAACCCACGGATGTTATTATTTACGTACCAACATCCATGATTTTGCCAAACAGACCTTCATTGAAACTTGGTATGTGGATCTGGGAAAGTCCCTATTATTTAATTTTACACAACATTGATGTACAAACACTAATTAAGACATTTTACACAATGATTTCTTTTCTAAAACTGTTTCAGGGGGTATATCACCCAATCATTCACGTTATATGACCCCAATTTATGCAAACGATGTTGCGGTGTGTAAATTTGCAATGTCTGCAAAACACGATCCAGAATAATGTCACCATATTGTGATTGAAAGGTACAACTTTCTTTATATTACACCCCGGATTACAGCTGATGAAAGACAAAGGATGTGCCATACGGTGTTTTGGGTTCATTTCAGATCACACACTGTAGGGGTGTGTTTGTCTTTTCTGTGTAAAGTAGATATAGTCTCCGGACTCCATAGACTACAACGAATAATTACTCTGAAATCACGTTGCGCGAAGAGTCACTGAATCGAGTGTGGAATATTTGCGTCCCGGCGGACTATACAACTTCCCAACCGGTAGTGAAAGCAGATATAGTCGTGTGGGAGCCATAGGTCCGGGGCTCCATAGACGCTAACGAAATCAAGCGGGAACTAATGTTGCTTAAAGAGCCCCGGGGATCAGTCTTCATAGACAAAAGGGGGTATCATCATCCGTGTCCAAGAATTCACGTAAAAGGGTAGTTTTTTCAGGATCAGTTACTTTACGTACGTAACGTGAAAAGGGTATAAAAAGTCACTAAAAATCAGAAAAGGGTTATATTTTCTAACGAGCACTTACGCGTTAGGGTCCATATTCATTTCACATAAAAAAAAGTTAAAAAAGTGTTCCGGAAGTCTGTACTTGCCTTCAACATGTGCTTTCAATTCACTCCCTAATTTCCAAAATTTTCCGGCGCTAACGCGCGGTAAGAAACCGTTCTCGTGAATTTTTAGTACAGGCCTGTTGGTTTGAGATTGACAAATGACGACTCCATTTGTTATTGCCTGATTATTTTTGCTATAAATGCCAAAATTTGTTCTATATCAAACTTACCCATGAAACGGACAATGTTTTAGGCAATTAAAACTCATAATTTTTTAAATGTCAGTTAATTCTAGGTTTAATAATATGTCTAAAATGAACTTTTGGGACATAAATTTTTGTGCATAATTCCGCGGATGTCAGCAATTTTCCCGGGAAGTGCCGATTAATCGCTGCGCTGCAAAATTCCGGAAAATAAGTGGCGAAAATAACGTTCCTCTAAATGCGAATTCTCCCGGATCCTATAGACCCATTGAAAATGTCTTGAAAACTAAATACCCATGCAAGGATTCCGCGACCCACCCCATGCCGCTTACGAACTCTCCATGAACACCTTCAAATAAAAACCTTACATGCATGAACTATATTTTACTGCTTTTTTCTATACCGTCGACCTTTGGCCTATATGTATTTTAAAGTTAAACCAATTACAAATATCAAATTGTTTTTACCAAATTTGCATCAGAAAATGTGTTTCGGAAAGCAAACATTGCTTGGTATGCGTTCCGCGCTTCGCGCGTAGAGAAGAGCGGCACCACAGAATCCTATTAGCTTATAATATATATCTATGAGCGGCACTTCCTCCGCGCTACTAAGCCAACTATATGAAGTCTCTGTGACCATTAACCCAATGAAATATGTTTTACTTTTTATAAGCCCGTTTATCATACCCATACCTATATTGGTATAGTGAATCACTTACAAATTTCAAATTATTTCTATCAAATTCGCATGAAAATGTGCAGTGGCGTAGCCAGAGGGGGTGGGCACGTGCCCCCCCCCCCGACCGAGATGTTTTGTCGGTACATAACGGTCCATCGGTACATTTGTCTAAAAAGCTGTAGCTGTTTTTAGAGCTTCATGGAAATTGGTAATAACTGCTTAATTGGTCAATACCCTATTATCTGTTATACATTTGTGTTGGTGAAAATGTCCCCCCCCCCGTCTTCAGAATTCGAGCGACGGTAAAAAAAAAATTGGGCACCAGGCGAATAGCGAGCCGTGAAACAAAGTTTTTGTAATGTGTCGGTACATTCACCAAATCTGTGACCCCTCGTCAACAAAATCCTGGCTGCGCCACTGAAATGTGTGTTGGAAATTGAAGATGCAAAACCCCCCCCCCCCCCCCGCCGCTTGCATGGCGTAATGGCCCTCAGCAGCCATATGTCACTTTATCGACTGTCGTGCCTTAGAATGTTGGGACACGCCCATGGGCTTAAAGGCATTTCCCCTTTTAAATAGGCCTACCTTTCCTCGGATATATCCGGCTGAAAAAAAAATTACTTTCCCCAGATATTTCCGGATTAACTAAGCTCAGACCAAGCCTCTCTGTGTGCAAAAAAACACTGGAAGAAATATGGTTTGGGTTTTTTACGTATTAAGGGGTAATCATTGCATTCAATTACTTGCTTAGGGTAGGGAGAAGAAAGACAAAAATTGTTTAGGGTATGCAATAATTGCGTACTGATACTTGTTTAGGGGCGCAAATTCACAAGTACGTGTTTAGGGTAGTTAATTGCGCTGCTGATAAGTGTTTAGGGGTGAAATTGAAAATTCAAGCTCGAAAATACGTATTAGGGTGCTTTTTGTGGGATTCTTGGACACGGATGATACCCCCTTGTCATGTGTAGAGTGGGCCCCCCCCGGGGTAAAGAGTCACTGAATCAGATTGCTTAGTGGTCCCCATGGTTCCCGGACTATGAGTACGCCTGTGACAATGGTACTTCTACACCGTCCACTTTTTGGACGTATAACGCAAGCAGTAGTTTTTGACCACCAACCATGCTCCACGAACAGCGGTGAAACCATGTCTCGCTCACTAACCTCTAGGGAGAATAACAAGCTATTGGGTCTTCTGAGCTTGTTTGGACATAGAATTTTTTTACCTGAAACCTGAAAAAATGAGAATTTTATATATTTAAAAAGTGAGTTTCGAACCTGGAAACATTGTACATGCAATGCGGCTGTCGCGTCGACAATTCATGCTTCGAACATGAGAACATTGTATCATGCAATGCGGTGTCGAAATTTCAATTCTTCGAACCTGAGAACATGGTATCATTGCAATGCGGTGTCGAAATTTCAATTCTACACTTGATAAAACCTTACTAGGAATAAATCGATACTGGCTGCTCTTTAGCACCCAAAGTAAGGAATAAGCTCCGCGCTGCTCCGGTCGCTGCTCGCGAATTTTTTTTGGATAAACCAACCTATAGTTTACCACCATAATACACTGATTTGGTTTTTATTACGCCGATCGATTTCATAGTTGATGTACTTCTCTGACTCTTAAAATATTGAGACTGGTTAAATCAAAGAAAAGGGGACTCCATTTCCAAGCAAACGTTCTCACTACAGAACTGGGTTAAGGTACTTATATCTCGCTGCTCATCGACCCAGCGACAACGGGTTGTAGTTTGCTTGGGAATATTAAAGCTAATATAAGTGCGGCAGCGGCGTCGTGATCGGCGGACGTTTATTAAAAGTCCGTATACCTTGTATATAAGGTTCATTAGTCCAGATTATTGGGTAAGGGTTATACGGGTATAAAGTAGTCAAAACTTACATATTTTCTCAAAAAATTTGATTTTTATTAAATCGCGATAAATTATGCCCATAATATTCACAAATCAACATGGAACATACTCTTCTGAGGCTTTCCGCTAGGAAAGTAATGAAAACCTCTCAGACTTAATACCCGTATAGGCCTATATTTAATCTACATTGCTCTTCTGTCAACCGAGCTTGTATAGGACCAATTATTTAGGAACCGTGGTAGTAGCCATTTGCCTGTTCTCGAATCGGCCCAAGGTAGATTTTGTTTCAAACACTTGCGTTCGCTGGTCATCTGCAGGGGAGAGATTATTAAAAAATACTTATATTCATAAATTGTTTAAAATAGTAAATAGACCAAACCCACGCTTTAAGTTTTTGTCAAAGCAAGTTTTAGTCCGCCATAGTGCGGTCTCGGGGGAGGTGTACAAAACTAGTCCAAAACAAAACGTAAGAGTGTAGGCTGTAAAACACTCTATCAGTACACGTAGGTATGAGAAAATTCCGAGAGTATTCCTCCTCTTGTATTCCCGAAGAATGAACACAGATTAAAAAACTTTACTTTGAGACACGTCAAGATTCCACCAAGTATAGCCTTTTTCGAGGGGGACAACGTTGTGCATCAAGTGACATTTGTACCTTATTGTTTACGTCTTAAAATTTAACCCACAAAACAAACAAAAAGATCTAAAAACGTTATTCCTAAAAATGCTACCATAAATGTTCTCGAAACTGTGATCTCTTGTTTATAAATTTGTTACGAATTACGTATTCGGACGTCGGGTCGATGCGTTATGTAACATTTTACCGTTAATCTCTTTTTTGCTTTTCTTTAATTTTCAGCGAGTTAAAGACCAGAGGAAAGAATACAGCCGTCGAGGAAAATGGATGACGTGATTCCAGAACTGAATACATCAATAATAGCCAATCATAACTGGGTCAGCTGTACTTGCCCTATCATGATACCTTTCCATTTTTCATTTTGGCCTTGATGCTTACAACCTTTTTAAATTGACCGAGCCAGAATATTTCGGGCTTACCAAATCAATGCTCCAGGGATACCTTGACCCTTTAATGTTTTAAAGCAACAACAGTCATTCTAAGCATTCTCACTCAATGTTTGATCTTAAAGCAGCCCAGCACTGACACCATGTTCACAATTAAAATTTCTATTATCGTTTAGGCCATTGACCATGTGGAAGAAATAGATGATTATATTTACAGATAAAAATAACATACCCAAAAACAGATATAGGGCATAAAAAAAAGAGGCTAAAAACATCCCAAGTAATTTGTAGTGTGCTGCAGAACCATCTTTAAAAATGATTAAAATACATGAATTAAATTAGTTAGGGTATACATACACTTGTAGCATCTGAATTTGGTTCCCCAATTGGAAGTGTGGGGGAAAATGCCCCCTCCCCGTAACCCACAGGAGATGCCCAAGAGGGTAAATAACCCACATACTTTAATCAATGAATGTTTATTTTTTTTTTTTTTTTAAAAAGTAACTTTTAAACTCATCGAAAAACTATCAAGACCTTGACCTTTGTGAATTAAACATTTGGATCTTTAGCCCTATTTTGCTGCTTATTCTCCTAACGATGCTTTTACGACAGGTTACCATAGACCATAGACTTTTTACTCTTGGTACCACACGAAACAATTTGAGTATACTAAACGTTATTTGGACCATTATTCACATTTACCCCTGTGTAGAAGCTTACCCCCCTCCTGGAAAATTGCCAAACATTTTCAGGGGACATGGGGCTCAAATCTTTCTTAAAAAATGTCCTTTGTAGTCAAATCAATCGTCAAAACCTTACTTGCCAAAGATTAATTAGTCACGGAATTGAGGATTTTGACCTTAACAATATTTTTGTTTTTTATGCAGACTGATAATTTCATTGAGGACCATATCTAGTACTTACTAATCGCATAATCGGGGATGCCTTCTCATTACATGCCTCTGAATTGATGTTTGACAGAGGCTGTAAATTCTTGAGAGATCACCCCAGTCAAGAGTAACTTTATTAAGATAATTATTGACAGGATGACAGTGGCTGTTGAAATGTTGTGGGGAGAAAATGCAGTGCCAGAAAATGTTGACAATGCGAAACAATGGATAATGTACTCTTTTCGACCCATGCGGTACTAACAAGGTTTCCTATCATGACCGACCGAGCTTTTACAGCTGCTTCCGCGATTGGGAATAAATTGACCATGATCTTTATGCACTGTCAAGTAGTGAGGTATATTTTATAAAGAATTTTAAAAACTCGCTCGTTCACCTTTTTAATTCGCAATTAAATTATGTCTCAGATGCATGTTACTCAAATGTTAGAGGACTGTATTCTTAGTTATTGAATGAATTGGAGGATTTCTTGATGTTTTTACCCTATATCAAACTGTTTCAAATTATTAATGTGGAAACTCTTAATGGATCGTAAGTTATTCTATGTCAATAAATGTGTTTTTTTAATTTGTTTTTACTATACATCCCTTGGGTTGCGACAATCATTATTATTATTATCATCAAAATCCACTTAAAACTGTAGACAGAGAAACATTTTAGGTGTTTGTACCTCAAAAATAACCTTACTTGACCAAACAGATATAGATACCGGGGTTCTAAAAAGAGAACCCTCAAACGCCATATGTCCACGAACAAAAAGAAACATACAAATTAATTACACATCTGAAAATGCATTTGTTAGGATCCGACACCTAAAAAAAAATCTTTTCAAAAAGACAACATATGACCGAGTTATGGCCGATTTAAAATATGTACACTTTTTCATTTTAGCCACGGATTGTTACCTTTAGAACAATAACCTTCTCCCAAGCACCATTTCTTTTGTTTATGGTTTCTTTTGTTTTGGATAAAGGTCAGGTCTGATATTGAAAAGGTAGTTTCAATTATTAGAAATTCCAAGATCTGCCTCATTCTTTACAGCGCTGCTCTTCCCTCCAATTGGCTGCCTCTAGTAAACTGGCATAATTCCTCTTAGATGAGCAGGAGAGGAGAGAAGCTTGTTTAATATGCTTTCACCGAGCCCGATTTTTTCAGTAGCAGTTGGTTTTTTGTTAAACCAACTAAGTTTTGACTCATACTGTAGTGGTGACTGATTGCTCGTAATCCCACAAGTGGCTTTAACGTTTGTAAGAGAGGTTATTCGTCAGTCTAAAAATCTAACATCATGGACTGCTAAATCGAAATGGTTAACACACAAGGCTGGAGCACAATACATTCTCATCTCACCAATGGCAGCATAAATGTTACATGTGTGCGGTATTCTGCTACGGTGTTGATCAAGTGAAGTACAAATAAAAACCACCTGCTGATTCAGATTCCATGAAGCACACTAGTATAGAATACGGCTTTTAATCCTTTAAGCTTGGGCGTTCGAATCCACTCTAGTGCTTATATTTTTTTTTACTTGAGGCAAACCTTTGAGGTTAATGATATACAAGTTTGGATCGCTAACCCATGAGATGAGGAAACACATTATGTTCCAAGAGGGCAGTTGGTTTGACGCTTCTCTCAAATATGCTTCACGGGCCACCATTTTTGATATTTTTATATTATAATTTTGTGTCAGTTGTCCTAGCTATGAGATTATAACACATAGTAACATATGGGAGCATTATCATGGTGCTCAGCGTTCAAAAAACAGTACAATAACAACAACAGTGCGTAATGCAATTAAAAAATATCTTATGACATGAGAGACTCTGGTTAAAACTATGATCCCGAAATTGGACTACTAGTGCTATTTGGGCTGAGGGGGCGCAGCCACGAATCACATAGCACTAATGTTTAGTCACCAGAGGGAACATAGTTTTAATCCAGAACCTCAAATAGAGTCAGTATATATTTGTTTTATATCTTCATATAATAAATTTCCAGTAACAATGAAAACAATGATATTTGTTTCCCTTTTCATTCAAAAAAATTCACGTCAAACGATGCATCTCTGTTATGAATGTAGAGGAAAGCATGCAAATCCCTACGCGCAAATGCAGACGCGCTACGCGACGCAGTAAGTTAGGCGAATTAAGCGCCGTAAGTAGTACTTCTGAGCCGTAAATAGTACTTCTGAAAAATGATCTATTTACGGGTGGTCGTGGCTTAGGGGTACTTAGAGTCCCTATAGTACAGCAGAGTAGCGACATGGCGGGAATTCAAATTGACGGACATGGTGGCGTCCATTTTGTGTCTAAATGGTGTCCTAAAGTTTATACATAAGTCTAATGGGAAATCCTGGCCAATTGCATATAGGATTGTCGTAACTTTAGAAAAAAAACGACCTCAAACAAACCCCATAAATGTCCACATTTTGTTGGAAAGCTAAAACACAAAATGCTTCCACATTTGGGCATACATTTTCTTGTTACAAGTCACGTATCCAAAAAATCTTAGCTAAAACATAAAAAAATCATGATTTTTGTGATTTGAGAAAATCGTGGAAAAAAAGTGGTTGAATTAGTCTAACTTCTAACTTCGTTATTTTTGTAACCTGACCTGAAACTTTGTAGTTATGTCAAAGTTGATAGAAACTTAACCATTGAACGTTAAATAATGTGGAAACTGCTATTTTTCACATCTTCTGTTGCCATGTAAACGTGCTTAAAATCCACAGATTTGGTAAAAAATTAGTCTAATCCCTATTTTTAGGAACTCGAACCTGAAACATTGCAGGTAATATCAATTGATAATAGCTAGCCATAAATAGTACCATAATGTGAAACTTATTTTCGTTAACTTCTGTTGCCATGGTAACGTGTTTAAAATCCACACAATTGGGAAAAAATACTCTAACTCCGTTTTTTTTGGAACTTGAATCTGAAATTTTGCAGTGTGTACAAGTTGATAAAAGCTAACCATTAATAGTAAATAGGTAACTTGTATTTTCGCTATATCTGTTGCCATTGTACCGTGTTTTTTTAAAATCCACAGAACATTTTGGAAAAAATAACTCTAACTCCGTTATTCGTTGGAACTCGCATCTGTAAATTTTGAAGGTTGTGTCATAGTTGATAAACTAACCAAGAACATAGTAAAATAAGGTGAACATATATTTTCACTTATCTCGTTGCCATGGTAACGTGTTAAAACCACAGATTTGGGAAAAAATAACCCTAATCCGTTATCGTTGGAACTCGAATCTGAATTTTTGCAGGTGTGTCAAAGTTGATAACCAGCTGTTACCATAAATAAGTAAAATAGGTGAAGCCATTTTTTCACTCTCTTCTTTGCCATGGTAGACTGTTTACAATCCACCGATTTGGGAAAAAATAACTCTAACTCCGTTATTTCTTGAACTTGATCTGAAATTTTGCAGGTGTGTCAAAGTTTATAAAAGCTAACCATCATAGTAAAAATAAGTGAAACTAATATTTTTTCACTGTCATCTTCTGTTGCCATGGTACCGTGTTTAAAATCACAGATTTTGGAAAAAATAACTCAACTCGTTATTCTTTTTGGGAACTTGAATCTGAAATTTTGCAGGTGTGTCAAAGTTGATAAAAGCTAACCATAAATAGTAAAATAAGGTGAAACATATATGTTCACTATCTTCTGTTGCCATGGTAAAGTGTTTAAAATCCACAGATTTTGGAAAAAATAACTCTAACTCCGTTATTCTTTTGAACTTGAATCTGACATTTTGCAGGTGTGTCACAGTTGATAAAAGCTAACCATAATCGTAAATAAGGTGAAAACTTGATTTCGCTATCGCTGTTTCCATGGTAACTTGTTTAAAATCCACAGATTGGGAAAAATACCTCTAAACTCTGTTTTATTCTTTGGAACTCGAATCTGAAATTGTGGAATGTGTGTCATAGTTGATAAAAGCCTACCATAAATAGTAAAATAAGGTGGAAACCTATATTTTCAACTATCTTCGTTGCCATGGTAACGTGTTTAAAATCCATAGATTTGGGAAAAATAAGTCTAACTTCTGTTCTCTTTTAGGAACTCGAATCTGAATTTTTGCAGGTATTTTAACAGAGTAGTTTAATCAAGTTTTTTTCGTGTTCTGTTACCATGAAAACGTGTCTAAAAAAAAAAAAATAAGAACATCCACAGATTTTTGGTTAAAAAACCACTAATTAACTCTCTAATTCTTAGGAACTGGCATTTTATATGTCGAGGGATATCAACAGTCTAAATACAGTAGAAATACTTAAAGAAAATAAAGAAGGTTATCAACGTGTTCCATTGACATTTATAGCACTTGTAGAAAGCCCAAATTTGGTAAAAATAAAAAAATTAAAAAAATTAAAAAAATTAAAAACTATATTTTTTTTCAATGTGTACCTGGATGATAAAATAATATAACTATCAAAAGAATTATAATTCTTATGTGTTGTGTGTGTTCTGTTGTTATGGTAAAATTATGTGGAAATCTAAGATTTTTTAAAAAATTAAGAATAACTGGGGTGTAACTAGGTGTGTCACAAGGGATAGAAACGAATCCAAACACACAAACCACAAATTGAAAGTAAACATCACAAACCATCAAAATGAAGTAAAAATGTTTTTTTATTTAAATTCCAAAATGTATTTTCTTTGTTTTTTTATCAACCTTCATTCTTATTCCTCCCATGACTAGTCTACAACAAATAATTGAGCCTATTGTTCACACCTACTTAGCAACCAAATCTGGAAAAAAAAGTCAAATTGGGGCGCGTAAAAATTAAATGAAATTACAGGTTTTGTTAGTGCTGCAAATTGCAGATTTTCCTAAAGAGGCAGAACATGAGAAGACATCTGGGGAGGTGAATGCAACGAGGAAAAGTTGGAATCTAACAGGATTCTCGCCTGTGGCAGGTAAATCGATTCATGTAATTTATTTTACTAGCCTTTAGTACAGTACTTAACGATTAGGCTTAGTATATTTTCACTCTAATAATTCGAAATGTTACAAACATTATTTTATCAGTATCAGGTCTAGTATAGCGATAGTATATATCATGTTTTCCCGCATTAACATTTATCAATTTTACAATATTCATATATACCTGCAAGGACATCCCGGATAAAAATGAAGGAGCCCTCATAATCATTATAGATATATTTCATCATCAATTTTGACTTTGTGTTTTACAGTACTTTATCAATTATTCAAGGTGTTTTATTCACCAAATACACTTGTATCAAGAAAAAATAGAAAAGTCTGCGAAACTTCAGGGGTATACTCTCTGGAAAAATCAAAGCTTAGAGCATGCCGCCGTACAATGACCATTATGACTTAATGAAGAAACAGGGAGATGTGGCATAGCTGCCTCGTTGTTTATCTATCTTGTAATGATTCCTAGATAGACAATTTTTTTTCCTTCATAAGCTACAAAAGAGGCTATCATGAGGCAGCAACAAAACCCAAAACCTATTGTATGCAATGATGCCAAATTTGGATGACATAATCGTCTTCATGCCCACCAATCCAACTCTTTTATTTATGCAACACAATGACCCGCAATCTTATGGCCCTGACCGCGCTTTTATATCATGAGCAAGTAAACACACAATCACCTATTAATCCCAATTCACGTGGCACAGTTTAATAGCTTTCATTCAACAGTAGATTGAAGCAAAATACACCCACTGCCCTTTAGTATTAGTATGATACCCAGAAGCTGCATGGTCAGCGGTTATTAACATTGTCCATCCAAGGCTAATGAACAGAGCCCTTGGTAAATTAGCATGCCCTACCTCGTAGTGTTGGTATGGCAGTTATATGTAATAGGTGTTGTGGGTTTTTGAAATACTTGTGTTAGGCCCCCCAAAAAACAAAAATGCAAAAATGGGGTTTTCCCCCCCAAGAACCAGAATTGCCAACTCACCTATATTGCTAATTAATATAACAAACATCCTTGCAAAGCGGCATTTTGGTTCTTGGGGGGGAAAGGGTTCAAATTTTGAAATTTCCATTACCCATTGGAAGCCTGTATTATAATAAAGAAAAGACACTTTTTGAGAAGTTATGTGAAGTTGAACTTTTTGAAAACTACGAAAAGGTAAACTTTGAGCATGTCGCTTTATAGTGGGGAATGTTCTAAATTCATCCGTTCTCATGAAAACTATAGAAGGGCGTCCTTCATTCTTATCGGCGATGTCCTTTCAGATTCGAGTTCCTAAAGATAACTGATTTAGACTTATTTTTCCCAAATCTATGGATTTTAAACACGTTACCATGGCAACAGAAGATAGTGAAAATATATGTTTCACCTTATTTTACTATTTATGGTTAGCTTTTATCAACTTTGACACACCTGCAATATATCAGATTCGAGTTCCAAAGAATAACGGAGTTAGACTATTTTTTTCCCAAATCTGTGGATTTTAAACACGTTACCATGGCAACAGAAGATAGTGAAAATATATGTTTCACCTTATTTTACTATTTATGGTTAGCTTTTATCAACTTTGACACACCTGCAAAATTTCAGATTCGAGTTCCAAAGAATAACGGAGTTAGAGTTATTTTTTCCAAATCTGTGGATTTTAAACACGTTACCATGGCAACAGAAGATAGTGAAAATATATGTTTCACCTTATTTTACTATTTATGGTTAGCTTTTATCAACTTTGACACACCTGCAAAATTTCAGATTCGAGTTCCAAAGAATAACGGAGTTAGAGTTATTTTTTCCCAAATCTGTGGATTTTAAACACGTTACCATGGCAACAGAAGATAGTGAAAATATATGTTTCACCTTATTTTACTATTTATGGTTAGCTTTTATCAACTTTGACACACCTGCAAAATTTCAGATTCGAGTTTCAAAGAATAACGGAGTTAGAGTTATTTTTTCCAAATCTGTGGATTTTAACACGTTACCATGGCAACAGATGATAGCGAAAATAAAGTTTCACCTTATTTTACTATTTATGGTTGTTTTTTTTTTTTTTTTTTTTTTAAAAAAAATGGTGGTTTTTTTTTTTTTTTTTTTTTTTTTTTTTTTTTTTTTTTTTTTTTTTTTTTTTTTTTTTTTTTTTTTTTGGTTTTAACAAAAAACACAACCGGTTGTGTTTTGGTGGGTTGTTGTTGGTGGGTTTGTTGGTGTTTTTGGTTGGTCCCCCCCCCCCCCCCCCCCCCCCCCCCCCCCCCCCCCCCCCCCCCCCCCCCCCCCCCCCCCCCCCCACCCACCCACCCCCCCCCCCCCCCCCCCCCCCCCCCCCCCCCCCCCCCCCCCCCCCCCCCCCCACCCCCACTCCCCCCACCCCCCCCCCCCCCCCCCCCCCCCCCCCCCCCCCCCCCCCCCACCCCCCCTTTTATCACTTTGCCACACCTGCAAAATTTCAGATTCAAGTTCCAAAGAATAACGGAGTTAGAGTTATTTTTTCCCAATCTGTGGATTTTAAACACGTTACCATGGCAACAGAAGATAGTGAAAATATATGTTTCACCTTATTTTACTATTTATGGTTAGCTTTTATCAACTTTGACACACCTGCAAAATTTCAGATTCGAGTTCCAAAGAATAACGGAGTTAGAGTTATTTTTTCCAAATCTGTGGATTTTAAACACGTTACCATGGCAACAGATGATAGCGAAAAATACACGTTCCCCTTATTTTACTATTTATGGTTAGCTTTTATCAACTTTGACACACCTGCAAAATTTCAGATTCAAGTTCCAAAGAATAACGGAGTTAGAGTTATTTTTTCCCAAATCTGTGGATTTTAAACACGTTACCATGGCAACAGAAGATAGTGAAAATATATGTTTCACCTTATTGTACTATTTATGGTTAGCTTTTATCAACTTTGACACACCTGCAAAATTTCAGATTCGAGTTCCAAAGAATAACGGAGTTAGACTATTTTTTTCCAAATCTGTGGATTTTAAGCACGTTTCCATGGCAACAGAAGATAGTGAAAATATATGTTTCACCTTATTTTACTATTTATGGTTAGCTTTTATCAACTTTGACACACCTGCAAAATTTCAGATTCGAGTTTCAAAGAATAACGGAGTTAGAGTTATTTTTTCCAAATCTGTGGATTTTAACACGTTACCATGGCAACAGAAGATAGTGAAAATATATGTTTCACCTTATTTTACTATTTATGGTTAGCTTTTATCAACTTTGACACACCTGCAAAATTTCAGATTCGAGTTCCAAAGAATAACGGAGTTAGAGTTATTTTTTCCCAAATCTGTGGATTTTAAACACGTTACCATGGCAACAGAAGTTAACGAAAATATAATTTCACCTTATTGTACTATTTATGGCTAGCTATTATCAACTTGACATGACCTGCAAAGTTTCAGGTTCGAGTTCCTAAAACTAAGGAGTTAGACTAATTTTTTACCAAATCTGTGGATTTTAAGCACGTTTCCATGGCAACAGAAGATAGTGAAAAAGCATGTTTCACATTATTTTACCGTTAAATGGTCATTCTATCAAACTTTTGACATACCTACAAAGTTTCAGGTCCAAGGTTAAAAAAATCAACAAAGTTGACTCATTTCAAACTCTTTTTTTCCACGCTTTTCATCAAAATCACAAAAATCATGATTTTTTTTTTTTTATGTTTTAGCTAAGATTTTGGATACGTGACTTGTAATGAAAATTTGGTATCCTCAAATTTTGGGAATCAGTATTGTGTTGCATTTCCAAAAATGTGTACATTTATGGGTTTTTAGGTCATTTTTTAAGTTACCGACCATTTATATGCAAATTGGCAGGAATTTTTCCCTAGACCTACTTGTAAACTTTGACACAATTTAGACACAAAATGGCGGATTTTGGGGGGTTGTCGCTACTCTCCTGTATATAGGGACTCAGGGGTACATGACTGATGGCGCCGATTTCTCGCCGCATAGCTGAACTATTTTTAATCACGTGATAGGTTTCAAACCAATAAACAATCTTAAATTTATTAATGAAGTATATAATATTAACCTATACTTAGTCATTCATATACCATGCAGCAGAACCCTTACAACAACACAAAATAGGCAAGCGGCAAACTTTCACATTACAAAGCGGACCTTCTAAATGACAAAGCGGACCTTCAACATCAAAAAGCGGACCTTTGTCATTTTGGGGGGGGGGGCACCCGCACCCCCTGGCTACAGTGCTTCTTAGAACTCTTCTTGGCTGCAGACTATTTTTCTATGGCTTTGTTATTTGAGGCAAAGGCAGTAGTCATCTTTCTTCTACGTATCATCGCCAGTGCAATTTCTTTGTTGGCAGAGTGTTTTGTCAATACAAAGTATAAAATCTTTATGACCAGATATAATATAGAATTGGATGTCTCCATGCATAGCATTATCTACACTTGTTACCAAATGTTTGGGAGAAGTATTATGCCCCAGAATGGCTAATGTTAATGACTATAAAACAAGATATGCCAACAACCATAATTATAACCTGAAAAACAAACAAATAGATTTTGCATCAAATAGTGTTAGAACAACAGGACATATTCTTTGGAATTCATTACCAAACAATATTAAACTATCGAAAAATACATATCAATATAAAATCATCATAAAATCAATTATGCAAAATTTAGGAAAAAATGTTCTATTTTGGAGCTGTGGACTGTGTGATATCGTTTTTGATTAAACAGTTACGAAAAAAATTAGGTTTGTCTTTGTATTTTATCTTGCATGATTTACACAGGAATCCTTGTCAACTCGCGGCAGGTCTGGAGGGGTTGGCATGTCTGGTGTTTGTAAGGGGGTTCGTGATGGGCAGGTACCGTTAGTGTGCTGATGGTTCGTATAAACTTTTTATTATTTTTCGTTTAGGTGTCGTTTACTGTCTTTAGGGCCTTTGGTTACCTCCTCATGTTGTCCAGTATGTTTTTTTTAATATGTGCATATTATTGGCATGGAAATAAAGATTTCAGATGGAGTATTAACATTTAACGAGAACTCAACACAATTGTGTCATATCGTGTTATTAATGTAAAATACAGAAACATTTAATAAACACAAAAACAAGTCATTATACTATGCAATATAAAATTCACTTCAGTAAATTCAAATCACAAACATTTATAAAAAGTCACGTCGCGGTTCTCGAACCGCTAAATCCCCTGGCGGGAGCGGGTTTACAAATTTTAAATAACAGCTGCAATGTACATTCCCCTGTGATTTTTTTTCTTGTGGCATAGATATCTGGGTTTATGGCTTAGGTGTTTGACACAAAAGGGGCATCCGAAGAGAATAAAGTGTATGCATACGTGCATGGCGCATGTCCACGCTGCATACGAGCATGTGCACGTCATACCGCGCAATGCACATACGCAATGTGCGCCCATACGCGCGCATGTGCGAACGCTGCGCATCCATACGTGTATTATGTGCCACAAAACCCCTGGAAACCAAAAAAAAAAAACCCCCCTTAAACCAAAAAAATCCCTTAAAACCCCAACAACCCCCTGAAACATGGGACAACCCTCATTAAACTCGTGCAACCACTTAAACAACAACAAGCCCCCTTAACCCAGACATCCCCCTTAAACCCCCCCCCCCTTACACCCAAAAAATCCCCTTTAAACCCAACAACCCCTTAACCTGGACAACCCCTTAAATGTTGGAAACCCACCTTACACCACAAACAGGGCCCCCTAAAGCCCGACAACCCCCCTTAACACCCGGAAACCCCCCTTACACCCGCACAACCCACCCTCTCCTAAACCCCAAAAATCCCCCTTAAGTCCGACAACCCCCTCACCCGGACAACCCCCTTTAAACCAGAAACCCACCTTAAACCCACAATCCCCCTTAAACCCAACAACCCTTAAAGGCGACACAACCACCCTTCCTTAAACACGGGACAACACCCCGTAACCGGACAACCACCTTCAGGGGGGGGGGTAGGGGGTTATGGGGGGGGGTATGGGTCGAAGCAGTGAACTTCGAAATCATTTTTCTTAATTTTCCAAATAGGAGATTACATGTTATATCTCATATTGTGAGCCCATGTTCACAAAGTTTTAAAATCCATGACCAATTTTTGCT
>JAMKCH010026639.1:0-18266 GCA_023653785.1 Ophioderma brevispina
TCGTATCTACAGGCCAAAAATTACAGCACGACTTTCAACCTCAGATGTTAGTGCTAAAGGGAGTATGGAGCCGTCTCAAGAGGAATCAGAATGTACTCACAGCGGTGGAAAAGATCCACTGCGGAAGTTGGTGCTAAGGAATCTTAGTCAGAAGCAATTCAAGTGCAATGATAGAACTAGACCTAAACACAACCATCATAGAGGTTCTGTAAGAGACTTAAATTTCCAGGATGGTGGAACATCATAAGAACACAAAGCTGATTAGTGAGAATATCTCCATCTGAACTAAGTGAAGACTGGGAGGATAGTGTGCACTTTGGAATGTTTGATAAACCACAGAAAGAGGGGAGAAAGACTTAACTCATCACATGAAGATGGAGAACTTATGATATGCCTTCAGATGTTGTTTGTACCAAAAGCCCTTAATGATGTGTCTTCAGCCAATTTTGGAATGGATGGGGGATGTTTTCAGCATACAATTCCTGATTCTCAATTAAGGAATTATCAAGACCCAGATTTGTCAGATTAAGTGAAGAAAACAATCTGACATATGATATTGAAAGGACTCTAACCAAAATGTTACTGGTGGAGATGACAATGCTCTTACTGGTGGAGGCAAATTACAAGATGAACTTAGTAGGCAGAATAATGTCCAGTCTGCTCATCATGTCTACAAGATCTCAAAGACAAACAAGCACTCTAGTGATAGGAAGAAGTGCAGACAATTGGGTATGAAGCTTTGTCTGCTTCTCACAACATATAATTCCAGGTTATGCACTCAGGTACCCTTCCTGCAGACAAATCAACCATTGGAAAGGGACAGAGACATGACCAGAATTCGTGCTGTGTCAACAAATCATCATCATCTGATGTATAAGGACCAGATAGCTGACTAACACTGCCATCAGAGATAACATTTTATTACAACTAGTAAATCTCAACAGATTCCGAAAATAGAGATCTAACAATGAAGGTGACCAAGAAGAGAGTCTGCCTTCAGGGAGATTTGATCCAAGAGCAGAATTTTCTATCAGGCATTTCTTCTGATTCCTCATCACCAACTATAGTAATCCCAAACAGTTTCTCAAAACAAACCCAAGACCCACGTTCAATAATGGTAGTCTCCCAGCTCTGTTCATATGAGGAACCCCAGCCTCAGACATCACATCTTATAGGAAGAGAAATTAAGATATTTTACACAAGACAGATAGATGCTTAATCTTGGAGTAGTGATGATTCATTAGTCCTTGACCCTTGACCCTGACGTTGCCAGAAAGCAGCAGAAGCATATTGAAGAAAGAGAAACGGTAAATCCTGCAGAGTATCCTTTTAATGACTTAACAGTAGGTCAAAATGGTAACTAATTTTCAAATTGATAACCAGTTCAACAGGATTGCTCTGTGATCAGTATTAAGTAATGGATGAAACCATCTCTGACTCAATGCAGCAGCAAGACAGTTTAAATTGCATTGCACTGCTGCTGCTGTGTTGAGTCAGAGATTGTTTTCATCCATTTTCTCTGCACTGTGCTACATTGTAGTGAAGTATGAATGGATCTTTAGTATATTTTGTGTAAATTTCATTACACAGCTACAGAATTTGGAATGCTGTAATTGGGGTGGTGGTGTTTCAATGCGAATATCCTATGCTATAATGAGAATTCACAATTTCACCCAGTACAAACCAGCTACCCTGTGGGGCAAAATATTTCTGTGAGCTTTACATTTGAGCAAACTTAATGCTCGCAAAAAGCTAAAAAACTAAAAAAAAATCACAAAAATAACCTGCTGTACAGTAGCAGTGCCATGATTAAATATGCATTTTTTTGTGATCTCCATTACTAGATCAAATCTGGACATAAGATTTGGCACTTGTATTATACTTAAAAGTGACTTAAAGGTGTGTTTGGTGATCCTAGCACTTCATTTTTGTTTATGGGTCACTAGATATGCAAGAAGAGGAATAAGGTTATTTCACATTTCAGCATATTCTATGATGCTGCGTTTTGATGTATGAGCAAATGTTGGTATCACGGTGCCTCATATAGGCTTCTGTGTTGTAATTTATGTTTATGGACAGAAAAATACCAAATTAGGAAAGAATTTAGTATTCTGCAAACACCATACAATTAGGCAAAGTTAACTGCATAAGCCGCATGTTAAAGGTGCAGAATTTGTTCGCAGAATACTAAATTCATCTCCAAAATTTTGAATTTCTTCCAGAGTAGATTGAATTTTTTTTTTTTTTTTTTTTTTAATTGTTTGATTGGCGTAACCCGACCGACCCTATTTTTACCGCCGACCCTAAATATTTTTATTTTTTTGTGGTCATGAAAACGCTGAAATGCAAAAACAGGAATTTAATGACGTCATACTTCGGTACTCTAAAGGATTGCAGGACATTCAAAATTACAAATAAAAAGATGTGTTACAGAAAAAGTGAATATGTGCCATTTGTTTTTGTATGTGTGTCATATATTTTGTGTTCTGGTATGTGAAACATAAAAAAAAAAAAATCCGACCTACCTACCCTATTTTTTTTTCTATGTTACGCCAATCAAACAATTTTTTTTTTTTAGGCCTTATTTCCACAATTTCAGCATATTCTGATGCTGCGTTTTGAGCAAATGTTTGTATCACGGTGTCCCATATGTCACCGTGTTGTAATTTTTGTCCGTTTATGGACAGAAAATACAAAATTAGGAAAGAATTTAGTATTCTGCCAACACCATACAATTAGGCAAAGTTAACTGCATAAGCCGCATGTTAAAGGTGCAGAATTTGTTTGCAGAATACTAAATTCATCTCCAAAATTTTGAATTTCTTCCAGAGTAGATTGAATTTGCCCGTAAGATTAGGCACACACACTATACTTTGGCCAATGGTTCAGATGACATAAAAATCACAATTTTTTTAGGTAAGTCGGGGGGATGAGGCTGTGGATCACAAAATGCTCCTTTAAGCCAAAAATCTTAACTTTTTAAGATCAGTATGAGCAACAAGGCTATATGGATTTACAAAATACTTCTGGTTGGTGCTTCAAATAGCACCCGAATCATGCGTGTAGCATGTATTCTGATGATTGATACTACATGTATGAGGTAGGGCAATTAGTTGCTAATTATCATTCAGTCAATGGATAAACTGTTATAGAATGGATCTTTTAAAATGAACATCAGAAACAAGTGTCCTTTTAAGTTTGTGTACGTTCACAAGTTTTTGCCAGTGGCACGCTTTTCATAAATGTGGAATTAGCATGTAGGTGCTACACCCCAAACCATGATACTTATTGGGTCGTCATTTTCAGAAAACTTCAATTTGAAAAGGTCTATAAAACATACCAGATGATGCATACATGACACAATTGTGCCGGAAGGTTGATAGGACTTATTGTCCCCGCCGAACGAGTTCAGAACGGGGACAATAAAATGAGCAGCGTCCGTTCGTTCGTCCGTCGGTTCGTCTGTGATAAAAATGTTAACCCATGTTGTATATGATATATCTGGAGTTCCGTAAGGGCAACAATGATGTAACTTGGTGGAAAGAAGTGGGTTGATGAGTTCTCGACCTGATTAGATTTTGGGTGTAAAATATGCTAATTAAGTATCTAATTTGCATAATTTATTAAAATTATCCTGCAAGGCCTGTGTACAAGTTTTCTGGAGTTCTGTAAGGTGTATAATGATGTACCTTGGTGGAAGGAAGCGGGCTGAAGAGTTCTCGACCTGATTAGATTTTGGGCGTATTTTGTGCAAATTGAGTATGCAAATGATCTAATTAATATGCAAAAATCAGCGTAATTGCTATATTTTTGACACAGTACATTGGATACTCAAAATTCCTGCGCTGCATGAAAGCCTATCATGGGCCACATCTTTTTTGCAATTTGAAAGTATGTGATATACCGTGTTGTTCCTAATAAACGCCCCTGCTCTAATAAACGCCCCCCTACGATTTCTGGATAAAACAATTCAAGAAAATGAGTTAAGCTTACCTAAATCACATGATTTAATGGCCGGGACTGTCATAATCCGTATCATAATCCCTGTTGTGCACGGTTGTAATAATTTAATTAGTATGGAACTTTGACCTCGGGAGGTGCGAAAACAGCGTCCCCCTGCTCGTTCCTTTGTATCAGCGAAAATAAACGTGTGCAAGGTGATTTTTGACTGTAATACATGTAAATGCCCTCCCTTTTGAAAAATGCACTGCCCCGGGCGTTTATTAGGAACAATACGGTATGTGGCTTAGGTATGCAAATGAGCTAATTAAATATGCATAATTGCTATATCTCTGAAACGGTACGTTGGATAGGCAAAAATTCCTTCGCTACATGAAGACTACTATGCCAAGGTGAGGGGGTGGTTTGTGGGGAGTGATATGCGGCTTAGGTTATGCAAATGACTAATTAAATATGCGTTAATTGCGGTAACCTCTCTCTGAAACGGTACTCGGATAGGCAAAATTCTTTCGCAACATAGACCTATTATGTCCATACGGGTAGGTGTGGGGTGTTGGGGGAGGGGGTTAGGTATGGTGGGGTGTTTGGGGAGGGGGTGGGGGGGTTTTGCAGGGTGTTGGGGATGGGTGGGGGGGGAGGGGGTGGGGTGGGTGTTGTGGTGCATTTATCGCCGGTTAGTGATCGCGACAGTCGGCGGGGGACATATTTTAACTCCTCGGCTTAAATACGAGTTCGCCTTGTTTATTAATTAAAATTGGGTCATTTTGAGATACTGATTTTATTAATGTTCCATTTTCAAAGAAGCTGACAAAATGTTTGAAATATTGCAAGATCACAGTACATTTTGCCCTCACAATATGGCCCTTTCCTTAACTAGTTTTGTAACAGACCCTTAACAGTGCTTCCATTGCCTCCCATGCCCACTTCTTTACCACCTCAAGATTTAAGAAGCTTCTATGAGAGCCTTTACATAATGGGTCCACTTTCTCTTCTTCTTCCAGAAATCTCAACCGAGAGATAAACCCTTGGAAGAAATGTGGTAGTGTTCTTAAAGGTGGACTACAGGTCCTAATTTTTTAATTTAAAAATGTCTTTGCGGTCTTAAAAAATAATATCTACTGCAATTTGATTGCCTAATTACAGAATTATAACTATTAAATGTTGCCCATTGGAGGTCGCCATGTTCGGCATTGGTGACGTCGCTCAGCATTGGTGTAGCGTTGGATGACTTTGTAAGTCAATAGATAAAAAACAGGTGTCTAATGAATGTCTAGGGTACTCCTTGTCAGAAAAATCGGAATTATATAGTTTGAAATATAGCTTAAAAGGTTTGGTTCTGGCATTCCTAACGTCACTGCTACTTATTTCAACACACAAGTACTATAAACCATCATGATTTCAATTTTTTCTCGTGGGCCCATCAAAATGTCCTGCAATCAGACGGAAGATATTATAAACGTTTAACTTCATTTGATATCAAATCATATAGTGTCATCATTGTTTTTCTGACTGAAAGAAATTCATATTTGAAAAAACTGGTTATTTATAATATGTTTAAGTGCAATGATATTAGGCCTGGCAAATTTGGCTTAAAGTGATGGTTTTTAGGCCATCTTAGTAGATGCAATCAGCTTGATAAGAGAGCCCCCACTGAACCCTCAATACTCACCACATCTCTGTAGGGGTCAACGTAAACCACTTGATTTTGTAAAAATCCCCTGGTTCTAAACTTAAAGGGCTATGGTCCCCATCCCTAATTAGCCTCGTCCCCATAACCCCAGATTTAACCGGAAGTGTCAAAATGTTGGTGACAGAAGAGAGCTAACTATTCCTCATTAACCTGTGAATCTTAGGGCTGAAGGATATTTGGTTTTGGATGTTATGAGCGTAAATGGGGGGGGGGGGTGCCCCATTTTGTGGGGCTGACCAATTTACTGTTACAAATTCTCTCTGGGGATTACAAAATTGTGTTTTTAGCTCTCACATCAAAAACAGGTTGACATATCAGTGCGAACAATTTTTCAGAATCAGAATAGGGTTGTTTTGTGGTGAAGGCCATTCTACTCAATATGAAAACTAATATTCTAAACAGTTCATCTCCCCCTTTAGCTCCCTTTCAACACAGGGATTCAAAGCAAGATTTTTTGCTTGCCCTAGCCTTGAGCTTAGCTTCAGAGCAGACTAGAGATAACTCTTTCTGTATGAGTTATGTTTGTTGTGTGGTATGCATGTCCGGTCATTTGGTGTCGTTTTTATATCCGCATGTGTAACATGTCTAAGATATTGTGCTCGTGGCTGTTTTAAGTTTCCTCCTTCTTTGCAGACACTTAAAAACGGACAGCCGCATAACTCAAGAAGCCATGAGCAGCCAGCCAAAACTTAAGTAGGCTACTAGCCCTGGGCCTTTTGGGTGATTTCGACCCAAGGTCAAAGGTCAAAGTCTACAGGGGGCCAAATCGTGTATATCTTCTAGGACACCTATACTCAAGAACCACGCAGTCTCAGGGCCCAAATTTTGCGGGCTTATAGCCCTCGGACACCTGATGTGCCTTTTTGGGTGTTCAATCCCCATAGGTAAAAGTTTAAGGCTACCAGGGGGCCAAACATCTAAATGAAGTGGTCAACCCATAACTCACAAAACCAAGCCAGCCTCAGAGCCCAAACTTTGTTGGCCCTTATAAGTGGCCCTTAGTCCCCTGATGTGCCTTTTGGGTTTCTCGATCCCAGAGGGTCAAGTTCAAAGATACGGATTTCAACATACGAATCTACACCTGTTGCTAAATACAAACTCCTCCGTCTAGTGTAATTTGTTATCCCCTGCCCAAATGCTTGTGAAAATTGCAGCCAACACTTGATCAGAAGAACCACAGGCCCAAGGTGTACATATAGGTTACTTTCTCAGATTGTGGTGAACGGTCATGTTGGCCATAAAGGAGCATTCTTTTCTTGAAAATCTTTAAATTCCGTTTTTCTTGCCACAAAATAAATGACTTAGTATAAGCCTGACCCAAGTCCATATGAGGTGTTAACCAGATTGGGCAAAATGGGTTTCATTAAAGTGGCATTCTGTCATCCTCTCACATTCGTGAAGATGGTTAATCTGCAGAGTTTTAAAGCATTTTCCGATCCTGATGGAGAGGCAAGACTTGTGATTCGAGAACTGCCTTGTATTTTAAAAGACATTTTTGTGTTAAATTAATATAAGTGTCGTCGGGTCTGCTGATCTCTTATTTGGTTTTTATGACAATGCTCACAGGCATTCAAATCAAGCTGCATCCTAAAGTAACTTAAAGGGGCTTGTTCCGATTTATGTTAATTGTTTCTCTACTGATATGAGAGCCTGGTACTGGTGCCACATGCCACCCCACAAGTACCGTGGGGAAACAATAGCGGTGTTTGATGAACACACAGACGCCATAAGGTATGTTGCAAAGCCCGTATTCTAATATTGAGTGGTTAACCACAAAAAGGGGCGGTTTTTTTTGTTATATCTTGGGAATGAAATGGTTTTGAGAGGGCTGGAAATTTCAGGACGACACATGAGTAAAAATAGGGCCTTTTTCCTCTTATAAATCAAAATCGATACTACTACTCCGTGTAAATCAGGGGGGTCCCAAGACACCGGAACCACGCACCTTTAACATGTAACATTTGTTTAAGTCAGCTAATACAAGTTTCTTTATTGACATGTGATTGTTACAATACTAGTACTTGTGTATTAATGGGTTCCTAGACTCGTTAAAAGACTATCAGTAATTTGCGGAATCAGAAAATCGAAAAAAACATCATAACAAATGAATTTTTTGCATGTCTGTAACAAGTACAGGTACCTACATATCCTTGCAATGATTCTGCGGGGCCATAAGCACCCAATAATACCAAATGGGATATTATTCGTTACTGTCTGTAACTGACACTTATAATTCAACATGTCATTGAATGGAGAGTCATATCATTTCTTCCAATCTTTTCTCATGTTAATTCTATATTTGAAAAAAGTGACTTATGGGAAAATTCAACAAACTTACGTCCTTTCCCATTTTGAGTTAGTTCTGCAAATGTCAAATATTTTGACTCTTTTCACGATGAATCACTAATAGTGTCTTTTACTTAAGTAATAAATCAGCACCTCCTCTTTTTGAAGAGCAAGAGTTCAGCACCCCTTTTTCCAAAAATGTTGAGATTTTTTAAATTAACCCAGTTGAATTGGTAGACTAGTCTAGTTAGTACACTTTATACCCTGATGAATGGGTAATGGTAAGCCTTGAAACAGTCTATGTTTTTTGCAAACAAAGAATTTGTATTGGGGATAATTATATCGCATACCAGTAATAATTTATGGCTGGCTAGAAAGTCCCTTCCAATATGATATAGCCAGGAAATAGCACCAGTACATGTCTATACGCTCATCCCTTAGTAAGTTTCACTGATTCCTGCCGTCAATTAGAGGCATTTTTCGTGAGTGCACTATTTTCACAATGGACAGACAGAAATTTGGTGTTTTTCAGTTTCGGCCGTTAAATTACAATCAGGGATCCCGATTCTAAGTACAAAATCACTTTTTATGAAAATATTGCACTTGTTGCATTTCCGATTCACACCAGTTACTAGTCAATAATTACGCAACAAACTGCAACAAAAACCCTCAAATTTTACATGATAAAAAATTGGGTGTTCGCTTCAAAAAATGCTTGCTGTTATTGGTATTGCTTGTTTCTAGAGAAATTCGTCTTATGATATTTTTCTCAACTAAACGAAACAAACAAAACGCAACAGATTTTGTAAGGTGGGAAGAGGGGTCAATTTCGGAAAAATTTTCAACACTGTTCCGCCTGCCAAGTGATGCCACTACACCCGTCATGTTGACTTGAAAACTTAGTGAAAGTACTTCAGAAGAATCTTAGTTTATTTACATTTTCCAATGTACAAGAAAATCCCACCTGTTTTGGGGGGTGTCGCCAAAATTCACCCTCCTATAATTTGGACCTGAGATTGGAACAGGACAGGAAACCAAGTTTTTTATTCATATTTTCTAGGAGATATTGTTACTTTTTGATTATGATATTTTAAAGAGACACTGGCACATTTGAAAAATACGAGTGCAACCTTCAAGATTTTTTTCAAAATCGATATTTTTGCTGTTTGTAAGGCTTTTATATACAAAAGCCTCACCCGAAATGATTAAGGCCTGGCCCGATCGCTTAATAGCCTCGTCCCCTCGTCCCCAGAAGCCCCAGATTTTACGCGAAGTGGGTCACATTTTGGTATCAGAGAAAGCTACTATTTTTCTCATCTTCTCACCCTGTGACTAGCCAAAGGATGTTTGGCCTGTGAAGTTATGAGGCGAAAATTGCCTGGCCCATTTTGTCGACCAATATTAATTTTACCAGTACTCTATGGGGCTACAAAATCACTTTTTAGCTCTCGCATCAACCGGACTTGAAAGTAACGTGGCGAAACTTTCAGATGGGTTTTTTTGAGTGAAGGCCAATCTATCAGGTGAAAACTTCAATATCCTTAAATCAATGGGCCATCCCCCCTTTAAGACCAATCATCTTCCTAATGGGTAAACAAGAACATTTTATAATTACCGTCGACCGGTGACGTTACATTCATCAGAACCTACGAAAATGGGCGTTTAACAAACACAAGAACAACACACATGCCGTGGGCATGTTTCCCACGCTATGAACAGCTGTTTGATCGGTCTAGAACTTTGTGGTTTTAATATCAGTGAGTAGTACGAGTCAAAAATGTTTTCATGTAATATACCACATTTGTGATTAAAAGTTATGGAAAATTTAGTGGGCCTACAAATCTACAAGGGTATCTTTATCTCAGATCACTGTCCCTATTGTTTTGGGTATGTTATTTTATGTTGTAAAATGATATCTCTGTTCTTCCAAGGCCTCGACATCATTTGAGAGCAATTGAAGAATTTCATATTTTGTGAAACAATGTGCCAGTCCCGCTTTAACATGTAGTTCTCTCTGCTGAATATTTTGACCGACTGGTCCGACATTCTACACCTTACAGGAGTCATCAGACCGCTCATACCAAAAGTCTCAAGTGGCTGCGGAACTCGTAAGTAGACTAGGTGGGGCCGTCAGTGGTTCCCATGGCAACGAATAAACCAGCTGCAGAGGAGCATCAGTCTGGCCAAGAAACCAAATTACAAAAGCACCCGTTCCGATAGGAAGCCAAGAGAATAGCTAGGATTATTGGATCAAAATATTCTGCTGCCATTTTGAGATGGAGATTTGTACAATCAACTTTCAATCAATATTGATTTTTTCCATATCAGAAGGATGAGCTTTCAATACTCTTGCAGAGAATCTTTACAATGAGGACTCAATATGGGTTTAATAATAATTGAGTGAGGTTCGGTCCTCCTTGCATATCAAACGCTGATTGCGGGCGGCAGTATTCAATGTGTTAGAATGATAAGAGCCTGGTTAAAAATTGGTCCAGATTGTGACATTGACATTTTCAGTGACGCTGTTAAAGAAGATAAATGACTCTAAGATAGAAAAGTTAATTTATTTATATGTATTCTGTTTCATTGTTACTATTTGTGAAGATGATTTATCACCTATATACCACAAAACGGTCAACTCTGGCCATTTTCTTTTGTTTAGCTGTGCAATGTACATTGATTATTTGGTCAAACCAATTCATAGATTCTAAGTACACAATAGTTCAAACTGAATAAGATTATATTAAGAATCATTTGAAAGGTGTTGAATTTATAAAATCCTTGGACTTATTTTTGGTTCCAAAGACCCATATTAAAAAAAATAGCTATAGACTAGAGGCCATTCATATCTCCCATGCCACTGCTGTTGCAGTAAATGTTCCGTCACTTCCAACTGCATCTAATCGATTTACTGCATGTAAATCCAGGTCACGGGCTGCAGTATGTTGCAGTAAATTTGCGGAGGATTCAAAATTACTTGTGATGTCTCTTGGGAGGTTGGTAGCAGTAAACACGATAATTATTATATAACGGAGTTTGTGATAATAAAGGTTTACACAAGCAACAACAGAAAGAAATGGTTCATATTCGTTTAAAAGAAATTTGCAACAAAGTTTACGGTTGATTTTATTTAAAAATATTTAAAAACCTCAAAAAATAAAAAAAATAAAAAAAATAAAAAAAATAAAATGGTGAAAATGGAAAAAGTTTTGTTTGTACGGGGTCAAAAATCAAAGTTGCGCCAATTTTGGGTTAAAACGTTGTTCAAGTTGATTGGTTCAGCTCAGAATGAAATATAGGAATAGTTTGACTATTAAGTGTTTGGTTAGTAACCAATATGGCGAATAAACTCAACAGCTATTGACAGCTATCGGATTCTATTGACGTGAAAACTAAGCAGAACAGATAAGGCAAACTATTCCTTATTTCAATCCTTTAAGCTAGGGAAGCAATTTGCAACACGTATTACCTGAATCAAAGCAACTTTTAACTTTTGACCCATGTACACACCAAAATTGACTTTTTCACTATTTTTACAGTTTTTACCCCATAACTCCGAAACCATAAGCCATGGATAGTGTATATGGTACCTTTTTGGAATCATTGTAACCAGACAAACATCATGGTGTGCTTTTTAACACAATCGGAACATTTTAAAATGTTGGCCCGTGTATAACCTTGAAACCCAAGCTTGGGGTTCATTAACCCAGCTAAATCTCGCCAAAACTCACTGTGTTAATTGAGAAAAATGCACTAAGTCCAGAAAGTAGGGATGACATCATCAAACCAAGACTCATATAGGCACGAAATCGCTGGCCGGGCCAGTGACACCCCGTAGCGTGCTATCCCGGGTCATGGGGCTGGGGCCTGAAGGGCCCTGGGTTCGAATCGCACCCAAATTTGCGACTTTTCCTGTTCCCCTCTTCCCTCACTCCTTCGGTTCCTCCCGACGTCAAGGTTAGGGTTATAGGGGGTTGGCAAGTGCTTCCATCAATTTTATGGATTATCAATGCCTAAAGTACTTGTGTGCAAAAAATCACAATTTTATCTGGAAGCGCACACTCTTTTCACTACAGTCTCCTGCTATTTAACAGGTACTTCAGTTACTCCCATGAAGAAGCTGGTTGTGTAATCTTGCACCACACACTGCTGGCAGTGTCCTGTCAAAATCTGCCAAAAGCAGATGAAAGGTGAATTTGGTGTCATAAATTGGATTTTTTTTGGGGTGTTGCCTAGAAATTGCACCATACCAAAACCAGGACTGACTACAGGAACCTGTAATCTCTGCTTCAAAACTACTGGTATTCCCTATTGCACAAAGTGTTAGTACAAATTTAATATCAAAGCAATATTTTCAAAAATATGAGCTGGCAGATCTAAAGTGAACCAGTTTGCTTAAAAATAATTATGCAACTTTCCCCATCAGACAAGTGGTCAATAGGTTAAAGGGCCATTTCGTGATCCACAGCCTCGTCCCTCCGACTTACCTAAAAATGTTGAGATGTTTATATCATCTGAACCGTTAGCCTTAGTAATCCATGTGTGCCCAATCTTACGTGCAAATTCGGTCGCATCTGTAAGAAATTCGCAATTTTGTATTTTCTGTCCGTAAACGGACAGAAATTACAGCACAGTAGCCTATGGGACCGTGGGAAACGAGCAATTGCTCATAACACAAAACCGCAAGATCGGGATCAGCTCAAAATTTGAGAATAAGCTTTTCTCAAGGATATCTAGTGATCAATGAATAAAACGGGGTGCTGAAATCACGAAATGCCCCTTTAACTTGGCCAGACCTATCTTCCAGAACAACCCAAGCATGAAGAGAATACCAAAGAATCACCTAATATATTTACCTTCCAATGAAAAGATTCATTCACAGAAGGTAAATTTCAGTTTTGTGCTTTGTGAGCCATTGTAAGACAGTAAAATAAAATCCCTGCTGAAAATGTTTTGTATATATCAAGTAGTGCATTGTATTTTGATGAAACTGTTAAAGGGCGATTCCACGGTTAGTCGCATTACAATTTTCTGCATCATCTTTTGGTCTGAGCACTGTGATTTCAATATAAGTTGACCTTGCTCTTTGATTATGTTTATGGACAAACTCTACACTTGTGGCTTCAATCTAATGGTAGTAAATCAACTGAATGTTCTTTGCTTCAAGCATTACATTGATTAGAATATTGGTTAGTCGCATTACGCAAAAAGGACATGCCAAAAATCGACATTTCAATTCAACTGTACCCTCAAACAAGACTTCCAATTAGTTGAGTTCATGTAATGTGTACCTACTGTACTGATTTTAAGATTAGGGGTATTAAGAATATGAACCAACTTGTACCATGGTAGATACAAGGGAAATGGATGGTTAGTCGCATTACGGTTAGTCCACAATTTGAATGTCAACTTTACTGATCAAATTCTCAAAGCAGGACTTCACACTGAATAAAAACTACCTTTATGTAAGAAGTTTGAACTGTTGTCTATTAATTTGCATCAAAAATTACCATAATTACACTTATTCAGGAAGTGTAAATGAATGACAAAGTTGTGTACTTTTTCCCATCGAAAATTGTGAAATTTTCCTTAAAATCATGTTATTTGAAGAAAAATTATATCAAATATATGTAAATATTACTGTATCCACTCAAATCGGAGAGCTTTTTGTCCTCTTTTATTTGATACCAAATATGTGATGATGGGACCTGTAATTTTGAAATTATTTGCAAAAATGTACTTTTCTTCAGTGTCCACTTTGGCGTGGAACACTCTTCAATTCATAAGAAGTTCCTGCAAAAACAACCCTCTGTACAGTATACTAAATGTAAGTAATTAAAGGTGCTTGTTCCAATTTATGTCTATTATGTTCTCTACTTGATATGAGAGCCTGACACTTGCACATGTATATCGTCGCCCACATCACATACTGTCTTATCTGACGAAATGCCGTTTTCGAGAATATCGCCATTGAAATTCTACCGGGAGATTTCATGTTTGTACTATGGAATTAAACATTACAATTTACTTTTTAATTTTGCATTATGAAGAAAACATTCTGATGTTTAAGTTTTAACCTTGCTGAGTTTTGTATTCCTGATATAAAGCTACAAAGTCATAAATCTGTATGTGAAACGCAAAAAAGTCGTGTTTTGCACATACGACGCTAATTTCACCGTTATATTTCAATGCGTTCAGATAGATCGGTATGTGAAACACGAAATGTTCACGCACCAGGCAGATACGACGCACATAGATCTGTATGTGAAAAGCGTAAACAGCTTGTTTTGCGAACAGCGTTAGTTATACACCCATTGAAAATTACGTGTAAATGAAACATACGACAGTATGTGAAATCGCGAAATGCAGTTTTGAGCTTAATGATCAAAATTCTTAATTAATATCTCACTAATTAGGTCACTTTCAAGATTGTAACTTTGTGCATGTATAGACCATAACATTATAAGTACATATGCAAAATACCTCAAAAATTGTCAAAAATGTCAGATCTAAGACAGTATCGGGGATGTGGGCGACGATATGTTCCATTAAGTACCGGGGGAAACAATCTTGCGGTTTTGTGGGTAGAACAATAATGCAGATTGCAAAAAAAAGACCTATTCAATACTGTGCCTAATGAGGTTAACCATGGAATTCGTCAGTTTTGTGTTTATATCTTGGAATGAAATGGATTGAGGGCTCAAATTTCAGCAGGACAACAGTAGAACTAGATCGGGTACAGATCTGAAACACAGTCGAGGCACTGACTCAACGGAACTTGAGAAAGTAGATTTTTAGTGAAATCAGGTCGACTCCTATGAACCCAAATGACCTGTGATCAAAATTTCCTAAGTAACTTTTGTGGAGGATGTCAAACTACACCCCCACCCCCATACTAGTCAAGTGATTATTAATATGTAATCTGTAGAAGGTAGTGAATGAAGAGTGAATTGAAAACGGAATTTGATTTGTATTTGACCTTTGACCCCCTTAAAACCATGGGTCAGGTGCTGGGGTCATGATTGACTTTTATTGCCTTCTCAAGTACTACAGGATGGATAAAAAAATTTTCTATTTGACCTTGTTTAAATTTTACACACAGTAAAGGTCATTGCATTAGTGACCCCAGATGACCTTGGATCAAATGTCATAAGTAACTTTTGTGGTGATGTCAAGCTGGGAGCACCACATACGTGGAGTCCGATCATACTATGTAAATTTGTAAAAGGAGTAGTGATTTGAAGTAACGTTAATTTGATGATTTTGACCGCGGACCCTTAAAGCATGGTCATATGACAAATGTCATATTTGACTTTTTTGTAGTGTTGATCAAGTCCTAGAAGCGGAACAGCTTAGTTGTTGAGATTGAGCTAATTCTAGGATTTTCGCATGGTTAACGTTGTTGACCCCTTGTGACCATTGTGACCTTTGACAAAAAAAAAAAAACCAATCGGGTCATGTCAAAAGTTTCTGTTCAGTACTTGTTCTTGTGACCAGTTTTGGTTCAATATGGGGATGTTCCATGTTGAGATAATTAGCTGTTGACAGAAAGAAAGAAGAAAGATAAAAACTAGATCTGTATACCGATCTGAACACAGTCCGAGGGTACTCAGACCACAAATTAACTCCTAATGACCTTGCACCCCCTGTGACCTCTGAACTTTGGTGAAGGATCTCAAGCTGATTCGTATGCATTAGTCACATGACCATGCAATGTTATCTGTTGATGGAGTAGCGTATTTTGTTAAACTGAACTGTGACCTGGTTGACCCATGATGACCTTGATCAAATTTTATGAGTATTGTTGTAGGGGGTGGTCCAAACTACACCAATCATGAGTCAGTGTTATACTATTTAATCTTAGAAGTAGTAGTGATTGAAGTGTAACATAATTGAAGTTTTTTGACCTTTGACCCCTAAACCCATGGGTCAAGTGAATGAGTCATGAATGGACTTTATGACCTCTCATCAAAGTACTACGGATGGGGATAAAAAGATTTTCTATTGACCTGTTTTAAATTTTACAACAGTAAAGGTCATTGACGTCGGGACCCCTAGACCATTTGATCAATAATTTCATTAATAACTTTTGTGGGGATGTCAAGCTGCCACCAATAATGAGTCACGGATCATACTATGTAATTGTGAAGGAGTAGTGATTTGAGGGTAAGTAATTGATGTATTTTGACCTCTGACCTCTAAATCTTGTGTCATATGACAAGTCATAATTGACTTTTTTGTAGTGTGATCCAGTCCTACAAGATGCAGCATTACTTTTGAGATTTGAGCTAATTTAGATTTTCCAGGGTAACGTTGTTGAACCCTGTGACCTATCGTGACCTTTGACACAAGATGGTCCTTCAAAGTTTGTGTATGGACTTGTCCTTGTCACAGTTTGGTCAATAGGAATGTTGCAGCTGAGATATTAGCTGTGACGAAAGACGAGAGAGAAACTGTACAGAAGAAAAAAACACAGTGAGTCCTCGACTGTGTACTAGATCGTGTTTACAGATCTGAACACAGTCGAGGTATAGACCGGAACTTGGAGAAGTAGCATTTTAGTAAATCGGTCTTGGACTCCTGACCTTCTAAAGGAAATTGATCAAAATTTCATTGGGTAACTTTTGAAGGATGTCAAAACAATAAAATACAAATATTTAAAAAACTAACAATTTTTTGTTTTTTTTTTTTTTTTTTTAAAAACTATGTGGAAACGCCCAAATCAGCAGGTCGTATCGCCCCCCCCCCCCCCCCCGCATACTGACGTATGACTCGAACCAAATTTTGCTCATATTTCCTTACCAAGACCGGATTTGTCATAGTTCATCCCTGTTTTTGTGAAGGTAATTTTAAAAAAATTGATGATCGGGATGACTTTTTGCAGGAAACGTATTTCGCACACACAGAATAATCGTATCCGGGAAGGTCGCATTTATTTAGCATCCCTGTGTAACAACACTACGGCAACACAGAAATTAGCACTCTTATAATACCCAGTAAACAATGTACACAGATTCTATGGTGTAAAAGACTCACGAAAAATATACTGTAATTTTTCTGTATAGCTGTGCGAAAACGGTTTTCTACAAAAAGTCACACCCATAAACGGTCCTTGCACGTTAACTTCACGAAAAATTGCGAACAATATTAAAGATCAGGTCTTGGAAAGGAAATTTTATCAAAATGTGGCTCCACTTGAGCCAGGTCCTGTCAAAACGCGGGTGTTTCACGGCGACTCACATATATCGCCGTATCATACCGCCAAAACGCTTAATATCCATTTTTAAAATATAAGTTGAAATATGAAGAATACGCACATGAATGACTCCAAAAGCAAATCTCTAGGACAAATACCCCCACAAAACTAAACACAAATACGGCCTCCACTTCCAGTTTTATAGGAATATATCGGGTGACTTTTCATCGCGCGGAGGGAGAGTGTAATGTTAATTTTCGAATTGCCGGAAGTGGCGGCCAGTAAGTGGCAGCCAAGAAATTCCAAATTAGATCTGTGTGATTTTGTCTAATTTTTAGCATTTTGTGGGACAAATGACCCCAGATGACCTTTGGTCAAAATTTCATTAAGTAACTTTTGTGGGGGATGTGAAGCTGCACCACATACATGAGTACATGATCTACTATGAATCTGTAAAAGGAGTAGTGATTTGAAGTGTAACATAATTTGATGTATTTTGACCTTGGACCCCTAAACCATGGGTCAGGTGATGGTCATGATGATTTTATTGACCTCTCATCAAGGACTAAAGGATGGGATAAAAGATTTTCTATTTGACCTTGTTGAATTTACACAATAAAGGAGTTGACCTTAGTGACCCCGATGACCTTTGATCAAAATGTCATTAAAGTGTACTACCAGGCTATTTTTAATTTACGTATGTTTTAAAAGATGTCTTTGCGGTCTGAAGCAAATATATTACTGCAATATAGATGCCTTGATTAAAGAATTAAATAATCAATGGTGCCCATGGAGGTCGCCATGTTTGGCATTGGTGGACGTGTCGGCCATTGGGTGACGTTGCTGGCTTGGTGCGTTGTATGACTGAGAAGCAATAGATAAAAAACAGGGTGCTAAGGAATGTCTATGGTACTTCTGGTCAGAAAATCGGATTATATAGTGTGTCCAGTGGAAAAACAGTAACGATCGATTAAAATCTGGGCGGATTCTTGAAACAGAATCATAGCTGAAAAGGTTTGGTTATGACGTTCACGGCTACTTATTCAAGACACATATGTACTCTATACCATCCATGATTTTCGATTTTCCCGTGGGCGATCAAAAGGCTGCAATCATCGGAAGAATTATAAAAGC
>JAMKCH010026640.1:0-38051 GCA_023653785.1 Ophioderma brevispina
TCGGAGTTTTTTCAATTTTGTCTCACCAGGTCTTTCTCATCCTCTCCAGACTAAGTAACCTTATTTTATTAGCCCATGAGCATGATACCCCTTGGTCTAGATTAGCATAGTTTTAATCAGACTATTACCTGCATGACCTTTTTTTTGTGTTTGGAACTTCTAAACCATATCAATCTCAGTTTGAAGGTAACTGTCTGTACTTGTGCTGCCTTTATGGGGCCGGGGTGCCCTTTTTTGAAGTCCCTCACCCCCCCAAATCTTGCTATGGCCCCATGGACCGCCAAACCCTTTTCCATAAACTGTTCCCCTAGGCTTTTCCCTAAAGAGACATGAGACATTTCCAAATCGCCCCCATTTTTTAAAAGTGAAACCCTGTTTTTTTTCATATTTGGAATGCTTATCAATTGTTATCAACACTGAAGTGACTACACCGCATATTGCCGTCTTTATGTAAGAGATGATGATTTAGTAATTTCTGTTGTCTGTCGTGCATGACAGAATTTAAAGCTGTTTTTTCTATAGGCCCTAGGGAGGATTCGATAGCAGCAGTTTCAAACCAAGGTTTTGTGTAGTTTTTCTTTTTGTACTTGTTTTAGAAGAAATTTTATCCTCAAAAACATCTCCTACTGTCACTTAAAATTTCCCCCTGACTTTTTTTTTTTGATAATAAATAGAGTATAATCCAGTATTTGCCCTCGAAAGCACCCAGGGCATAAAGTTTAACTGCTTGGGCACCACATATACTGTTAAACATTTCTGCACATTTGTTAAGGCGGACTCAGAGAATTCCCGTGAACCGCACTCAATTTTCAAACAAATTGCGTTTTTGTACATAATGCTTGGCCCTGCAACTACTCACTGTATGAAATAGCTGAACTCAATTTGAAGTCTTTTTTATAAAAAATCACAAAATTCCAGATCCGAATTATTTTGTTATACACGGTATCCTATAGCACTGATATACTGTGTATTAAGTTTTAACTGCATGAAAACGGAAAGTCTGATTCATCACTTACCTTTGATTAAGCTATAGGTAACTATCTTTATGTTCTAGATGAGACTGTTTTTCAAGTATCTACCCAACAAAATGATATTTTGAAATCTCTAAATCAGCCTTTAAAGCATATTAGCACTTTTTTGAAGTTCGTCCCAATTATTTCAAAAATTTTGATAGTTTTGCCCAGCTATGTTGGTTAATTGGGTCCCCCTAAAGGCAAACTACACCTGCAAAACGAGAATGCTTAAAATGCATATTTATCATAAAATGAGCGGTTTTTTAAATTAAGATGGGGATGCTAGGATTGTACTTAATGGCAGAGCTTGACATGCTAAGTTTATGTCCGTCAGATAAATAGTGCCACCTCAAAGAAAAATGACCTCTAATTGACTTGCCTGAAACAATAAAACAACTAACGATGAGCGTATATCACGTACATGGCGATATTTCAAGGCTATTTCATATTGTAATGGCTGTTTACCAGCAGCCGTTGAATTATTATCGGGATCCCATATTAATTAATTCTAGTTACAAAATTCCTCGTTTGCGACACATAGACATTATAGAGCTTAACCCATTCACAGGTGTATTTACCTGTCCATTACCAATGCAACCATGTAAAATCTCAATTTTTTGAAAATTGGGGGCGCTCTTCAAAAATGTGCTAATAATTGCTTAAGGATTCTAATTTCCTATATGAGTAAAATTTGCATTCATGTGGAATTGTTTGTGTCAAATTTCACATGTCAAATTTGCTGGGTGGGCACCGTTTTAATAATAATCAGCTTTTATAATAGTGCTTTATCACCATAAGCAGCCTTGAAGCGCTGTTGCCTATTATTCTTATGCTGCATCAAGAAATAGTCCCACTACCAGTTTGCTTCGTTTTAGCTTGCAAGGCTCCAATTGCACAGTAATTTATAAAGCCCCTAAAAGTAAGATGGGGGTATTTTCCCCCCATGTTTTTCTTGCCCGCCCCCGCCCCCCTCCCCCCACCCACCGGACAGATTTTTGGCACAAATTAGCGATTCGGGGACTTACAAATCACCACAAATTTTGGGCAAAACTCCAGAATTTTGGACAAACTTGGTTAACATCTTTTGGCCCCCAAAATATAACTTTTTTTCCCAAAAAAATCCCTTTTCACGCCCCCGCCCAAAAAAAAAAGTCCTGACAACCACCACTGCTTCTAGTTTAAAGCTAGACTTGACTCTTCCAGTCTGAGGTTTATTTTGCTTCCCTATATACTTTTTTTTGCCCTGGTTTTTTGTTGACCAATTTTTATGAAATTTTTCTGACAAAATCTTGTCACATTTGTCAAATTGGCTTAAAATCTCCAGTAAAATTAAAACAAGACAAAGACCATTCTTTCCTGTTTCAAGCAAGGACATTATGACAAAGAGTGATTGCTTAAAAATATTTGAAATAAAAAAGGCACAGTCCAATTCATTTTGTAGGGTGTGCATCTGTCGTGACCAGGTGGAGGGAGCAAATACCCTTCTAAAAATGGTTTTTGAGGTGAAATCGGAATTGAAATTAAATATGCATGTTAAATTAGCCCTTTTCAGACTCTTTTCCCTGTCGGACCCGGGGATATTTTGTGCCTGTGACAGGGACACTTTGTTGCACCTACTGTGAACGTTCCCCCTTGGAACCACCCGGCTGGCTACGTGCCTGAGGGTGTTCTGCTTGAAACATGTCCTATGTATATCAAACATACCTTGAACCTGAAAATTAATGGGGCACAATTCTTGACTCTTGCTTGTTCTGCTCATATTTGTTCCTTTCACAATTCACTCTAATTTTTTTGGGTACTCTGCTGCAAAGATTTCTCCTAAAATTGTGAACGAATTTATATTTTTTGTATTTAAGTGTTTTCCTTTTTAACCAATCCATCCACTGACACTTATTGGCAAGTCCAGTTAATTTTGTGGCCATGAGTGCCGGATGGACATTTAGTGAAAAAAGATGACTCGATAACGACCTACTGTGGCACTTACTCCTCAGGAATACCGACTGCCACTGCAAGCTGGCTGGTATTTTCCTCTCCAGGAGATTGCGAAATACCATCACGATTTGTGCAGCTTTGCCATTTTACCCCTCAGAAGGCAAAACAATTTTAAACAATAACAACAAAAATGACTCTAAACACACTAACTAAACAATCTCCAAATCCTATGGAAGCTGCTGAGCAAAAAACTCTCAGAACTTTGTGTATCTTACACATGCACACACATGGAACTGTTAATTATCACCAAAAAAATAAGACAAAAAAAAACCTGAATGACATTGAGTGCAAGATGCATTTACCCCTCAGAGAGCACAAAAATTGGACTGCCGATGAGTTGCTGGTTATGCCATTTTTCCCATCATGATATTGCAAAACGTTGGAATGCTGATAAGTGCCTTTTGGGCATTCCCCCATAGAAACCCACTAACTACCAACGGGTGGCTGTGGGACATTTACCACTTTTTACAAGGATATGATTTCAGAGGGTATGCCCAATTTCATTCATGACTGCAGATGTTAATCCAAGCTTGTCAGTTCGTTTAGATTTCAAATGTTGCTGATTGGGTGTTTAGTTCCATAAGTTGTTAGTGTGATAGGTTAATCATTTCTACTGTGTGTGCCAGTGTAAGAAGAAAACAAACAAAGGTTTTGTATTTGGACTCGTTTGACTTTTTCTTTTAGTGTTATTTGTCTACACCAAACTACTAAATCAAAATTTTAAATTTGTTAGCCAGCTGAGTCTTTCAGTTCAGTTTGATAAATTATCAAAAATTCAGGCACATTCCAGGAAATATTTACAATTATATTGCAAAATATATTTTTTGGAAGAAACAGGGGCATGAAATTTCTATTTCCCGGAAGCCCGCTACCAAAACTTTCTAAATGTGTCTGTTTTTGTGTACAAAAAGGCAGCAATTAAAACGATCCCAATTTAAAATGTTTTTTTGTGTATCAGATAACAGAGATGTGAAATGCAGCATGTTGTCAAATTTTACTTTTTACCTCCTATTTCTCTGTGCCAAAAGATCTCACACCCACAAAGAATCCCCACCAACCTTTGCACTTTGCATTATTTTTTTTATGTCGACTTATTTATTGGATCTTGCTGGCACATTGGAGTTATGTAAATAAGCAAGGGTCCATTTGCATGATTTATTTACGGGGCATGAGGGACTTTGAAAAATGGACGGATGAAAAATGAACAAAAAAATCAGCAAAAAGAGGAGCTTTTGCCACTTTTGTGGAATTTTTGAGAGGTTCTTTGCAAATAATTAATGAATACTGGCGTCATTGCATCAAAATACTGATTTAATTTGATTTTTTTCTAATTACATCACTGAATTCAATTTTGTACAAATTTTGAGACCTGAATGCTAGTGACCACACTGTAAGAAATCATGTAAACTTAAAAGACTGAACAGTAACGTACCAATAATTCTTACTGTCTTTAATTTGAACTGAAAAGTAAGAAGACATTATTCCCAGGGAATAGTTTTAGCCTAAAATATGCCAATGACCAAGGGTCACAATAATACTTTGCAGTAAAACAATGGCATAAATAACAGCAAAAAAATACTAATAAAACAGGATTTTATCACAGTTTATAATTTTATGGTTATTTACTGGCGTCTTGATGCCTCCTGACACTGCCTGTAATTACCATAATTTTTAGATTTTTAAAAGCAGTCCTAAACTCAACACTTCATGAATATTTTGTCATTTTATTAAATAAATTTTTGAACTAAAGGGTTATTGTACTCGTGTAATTTGCAGGTTTTAAACCACAAATTTCCATTTTACATAAAAGAAAATGCATTAAATCTGTACAACTATATATTTCCTAGACAGAAATCCGGGCATGTAATTTACAAAGATTTTTCTAACAGCGCATTTACTAATAGTCTATTTTTGAAAGTTATTATCAAATTGCTTCCACATTAGGCTACATTGAAAAAAACAGGTTTGTTTCAGGTAGGGGTGAAACATTCCCAAAATTCTTTAAACAAGCTTAGTGGATAAAATTGTATGAAGTTAATTTTTTTTTTTTTTTTGTTAACAATCAACCGCTGATATAATTCATGTTGATTGTAGATGCACTTTACTTTACACAATTAGTGTAAATTTGACAGATTTCCACTTTTATTGCGCTGACTGAAGTTCAAATAGTCCCAAAAAGGACATTTTTAGGCATTTTTCAAATCCTGCACTCCAAAATAAATCCTGCGTACAGCCCTGGGCCTAGACAAAGTATCATCAAGGACCACTTGGTCAAATGTCCACACCTTAGTGGGCAACAAAATCCTACTAAGATTGCAAACTGGCCCTGGCTTTGTGGACAGTCCGTCTTCTGACGCAAGATTGGTGATCATACCAGTTGATCTGCGGCTGAAAAAGAATTATAAATTTTCACAAAAGATTACTTTTCACCTTCATTTGATTATAACCTCATATGGGGCTTGGATCGGTGCTTTTAACTCATCCAGTTTGGTGATCGTAGCACTTTGATTTAGTAGAACAACGAATTGATAGATTTTCAAAGTGTGCCCTTTAAAAAACGGCCCGCGTGATATCTCATCACAATCATGAACCTACCTACCCCACCCGCTTTAATCCCAACCCAAATTTGGATTATTTTATGAGAAATATGTTCCTATCCTGAAATAGCTAGTGCCATGTAACGCCAAAAAAACAAGATTGGATAGCTATTTTGCAACGAAACAATGTCCCTTGTGAAGTTGACCGCACGTGACCTTTACGCGCCTGTGTGTGAGAACAAGACACATGTCAAGGGGCTTAATCATAAAATGCGCTATTGAAGCTGTGATCATCAAGGTTGGGCTTGATTACGTGTAGGTACATTATGGTCTTAATGTCAAGTTAAAATAAGCCTTATTTGTGTTAAAGTGTAAAAAACTGAATGGAAACTGAAGAATATGGCCCTTTAATCAGACCACATGCCCTCTCGATCACCCCCACTTGGAGTACACCACATATGAACCTTGGGCAGATCCGATGATTCTTCTGATCAGTTGACTTCCATTAGCCCAAGTAGTGTTTGGGTAGTAGAAACTTTCTCTGAACTTTGGAAACCACAGCCATATGGTCAGAAATAATTACGACTACATACTAGGTGCCTCCTGCAAATTCTTGCAGGCGACACAAAAATAGTACATCTATATCAACCTAAACCCCTAGTATGTCTTTGGTCAATTATGGATTCTGTACTATGCAGTGTTATAGTATTTTTTGTGTGGATGTACACCAAAATGTTTTCTTTTTCTTTCCTACAAATGAAGGAACCAGATTTAATATTTTGTTGAAAATTAGTATTTTGGTAGCTGGTCAAAGAGCTACAAAATAGGAAGCAAATTGAACACTGGCGCACTTGTAGAGGTTACCTTTGGACTTGAGACTGAACATATGGATAACATATCTAAACATAAGGCTTGCATAGTGGCCTATGTGCAGTGTTAAGCCAGGTTCACAAGAGCTAGCCTACCCAGCTATCTTAGTTATGCGTGCCTAACCTATTACTATCATTATGGTTGAGCCATGGGGAAAAACAGAAAAAGAATGTTGACAGTGAGGCTTGTTTTGCACAACTAAGTTAGCCTGCAAAAAGCAAGTAATAAATAAAATAATTGAAAAAGCTTCGAACTTCTTCACACTTCATACTTCATCAGTTTTAAATTCTATCATCAGCAGTAGATAGCAGCCATGGCATGGCCTTGCACGGGCCACGCTACATGCCACACACGTATTGCATGATTGGGGCAAAATCACCCATTGTCAGATGTTGAGGTCCAGAACTTCCTTTGACGAAATGGAGACCACCGGGGCATCAGGATTTTGTAAAAGTACACTATCACAATTGCACGTCTCCATTTTTAATCCTATAATATCCAAAATGGCCGAGATGTGGCTATTTTTCGGCTCAATTTCATTTGAAAATTGCGTTTTTTCGGTGTATTTTTTCGGCTGTACAGTGTGGTACAAAATTACTCTTATTTTTCTCGTCCAACATCACGCAAATAAAACGTGTGCCAATAGCCTAACATATACATTTATGTTTTCCAACTGTGTAGTCCGATCGTCTTAGAAAAAATAATTTTAAGATTTTGTCGGTCAACTCGTTTGCTTTTTCGCACTGTGTTTACATTTCTAAAGCTCCACTTCCGTATCTTGAAATTCCCGGTTCGCGCATGCGTTTGTTCCTAGTTAACGTCCTGTTATTGGTTCACCGATATACATTGCGATGAATATTTAATTATTTTACCTTGTGCCCTGCAACAATTAACATAATCTTTCGCGGCCATCAACTTGTGTGTGTATTCGCTGTGTGTGTACCACCATCGTGTGTGTTCAACGTATGGTTGCGTGTAATGTTTTGATGTGTGTTTGCGTTTGTTTGTTTGTTTGTTCGTTTGTTTGTTTTGTGTGTGTGTGTTTGTGTATTTAGGTCGTGGTTGTTATATTACACGTGCTCGTAATATGCATTATTCGTGTGTTATTGAATTGGTTTTCTATACTTCCCGCGTTTCGGCGCGTTTATTACACTCTGCGGGTGTGGGCACGTACCTATTATTTGCATTATATTGTGCTTGTGTATACCTAACAATATACACACACACACAGATGGTGATATTATTGGGGGGCGCTTATGTCTTACAAATTTTCACGGTGTGCACAGGCAATAATATACACACAAATGTAACATACACACACAATTATTATAATACAATTTACCTGCACAACCCACACAAATCTCGTGGACACTTCAAATCTTTTACAATCGACACCCCCACACACGTACACACACAAATTATTATAATTAAAAATGTTACATGCACAAACACACACAAATTATGACAATTCAAATCTTTACAATCGACACACACACACACGTACACACACCAAATTTATATGATGATGCAAATCTTACAAACGGCGTTCCAACATACATACATAACATTACGATACGTTAATCGTCGAAAACTCGAAGTGACACACGAACAAAAAAAAAATCGTAGAAAATGAGACATGGAAAGAGACAGGTCGGAGTACATTATCAGAAGATTTGTAAAAAACAGGATATGTCTCCCCCCAAAACCGACATCAATGAACATGTCCTCCCGGAAGTAGAAGTGTCTTTACATGGATGGAGTCGATTCTCTCGGACCCATTTTGGGATCCTTGGACAATTGGTGTCTTACACAGGACACGTTCGTTAGAGGTATGTTGTTGATTTACAAGGAAAAACATGTCTCAAGACCACCTTTTACATTGTAGTCATGGGTTTATGATGAAACCATACCAGTAACTTAATTTAGTTTGGCATTAATTGCATAGTCAATTCATTATTCCACCACTTAATGGACTTTTACTGTTTAACCAGGAAACAAAACATTTTTACAACATTTTTCATGCACCGTAGGATGAAAGTTTTATATAACAGTTTATTCAATGTTGATTATAACATTTGCCCACTCAATAGAGAAAACGTAAAGAAAACTTTAGAAAATGCTTTCATGAAATGATTTTGTGAAATGAAAGGTTTATTAACATATAAAAATAATTAAATCTGCAATGTTATAAAAAGATTTAGATGTAAAAGATCTAAAAAAATATTTCATAATATAATGTGTCAAATAGTGCTAAAATTTCAGGATGTTGAAATAAATTAATTAAAATATTGTGATTATATTCGCATGATGTTATTGTAAGTTATGGAAGAAAACACAAACATCATTATAAACACATTTCTGCGATTTTGGTGTTTACTAAATTATGTTTAAAATATTTTTAAAATGTCATATGGAAATTATTGACAAACAACATTAACAAACATTACTTTGAAACATTTAGACGATGTTTATAAAAACGCTTCAGAATATCTTAAAATATTATGATTGATGTTTACAAATGATGTGAATAAAATATATTAAAACGTTTCGATTATATTTGCATGATGTTATTATAAGTTGTATACGAACAACATCGTACAAACATTTCTGCGATGTTTTTACTAAATATGTTTAAACATTTTTAAAATGTCTTTGAAATATTTGTCAAAAACATGGAACAAAATTTATTTCTACAATGTTGACAATGTTTATAACAAACGTTTTCAAAATATCCTTATAGTCTCAGGATTGATGTTTACAAATGCTGAAAATAAATATATTAATTAAAACATTTTTAATTATATTGCATGATGTTAGTATAGGTTATATAAGAACCAACATCATAAAACATTTCTGCGATGTTTTTACCTATAAATATGTTTTAAAATTATTTTAAAATGTCATTGACAAACATTGAACAAAATGTTATGTTTGAAACATTAAGACAATGTTTATAAAAACGCTTTCAGAATATCTTTAAAATATTATGATTGAATGTTTTACAAATGATGTAATAAAATATATTAATTAAAACGTTTCGATTATATTTGCATGATGTTATTATAAGTTGTATACGAACAACATCGTACAAACATTTCTGCGATGTTTTTACTAAATATGTTTAAAATATTTTTAAAATGTCATTTGAAAATATTTGTCAAAAACATGAACAAAATGTTATTTCTGAAATATTTAGACAATGTTTATAACAAACGTTTTCAAAATATCCTTAAAATATCAGGATTGAATGTTTTACAAATGCTGAAATAAAATATATTAATTAAAACATTTTAATTATATTTGCATGATGTTATTATAGGTTATATAAGAACAACATCATAAAACATTTCTGCGATGTTTTTACTAAATATGTTTAAAATATTTTTAAAATGTCATATGAAAATATTTGATAAACAACTTGAACAAAATGTTATTTTTGAAACATTAAGACAATGTTTATAAAAACGCTTTCAGAATATCTTTAAAATATTATGATTGAATGTTTTACAAATGATGTAATAAAATATATTAATTAAAACGTTTCGATTATATTTGCATGATGTTATTATAAGTTGTATACGAACAACATCGTACAAACATTTCTGCGATGTTTTTACTAAATATGTTTAAACTATTTTTAAAATGTCATATGAAAATATTTGATAAACAACTTGAACAAAATGTTATTTCTGAAATATTTAGACAATGTTTATAACAAACGTTTTCAAAATATCCTTAAAATATCAGGATTGAATGTTTTACAAATGCTGAAATAAAATATATTAATTAAAACATTTTAATTATATTTGCATGGTGTTATTATAGGTTATATCAGAACAACATCATAAAACAGTTCTGCGATGTTTTTACTAAATATGTTTGAAATATTTTTAAAATGTCATATGAAAATATTTGATAAACAACTTGAACAAAATGTTATTTTTGAAACATTAAGATGATATTAGTAACAAACGTTTTCAAAATATCCTTAAATATTTGAATTTAATGTTTTACAAATGTTGCATTAAACCATTTTACAAAATATGTTTAAAACGTTTTTAAAATGTCATATGAAAATATTTTATAGCAAATGTTTTCAAAACATTCTTAAAATATTATAAAATTTTCCACGTGTATAAGTCAAATTGTACGTGCTTACTTCTGTAAGATTAGTATAGTGGTAAGGTTTAAAACTCATAATCTTAAGGTCACCAGTTCGAATACCAGTGGAGCCATAATCATTTGTTGTGTAATTATAAGTGTTAATGTAATTATGAGTACTCTGACGTTGTTTTGTTTGTTGGGTACACAGTAACCCAGAACTGACAGTTTCTAATGGTTTACAAGTATTAAATTAGTTATTAAATATTTTGGCACAATTCTATTCAGGAAGCAAATGTTGCATTGGTTTCTCTCTCTCTCTCTAAATGTAAACGAGTGAAACTTCATTCCCAAAAGAGTCACCACTCCAAAATGAGTGATTTTGTACTTTAAAAAGGCGAATTTCCACTCAAAACAGAGTGAAAATCACTAAAAAGTACGAATTTTGACTAGTTTTCGTGTTAGAGTTGTCCCTCGTGTAACTCTCTCAAACGAGTGGAAATTCACTCTTTTATGAATATCAGAAATTTACTCATCACTCATCTTGGAGTGGTCTTTTTGAGAGTGAAATTTTCACTTCTTTTACATTTAAAAAGTACATGGGGTAAAAAAACGTAACTTTGCTTTGACTGGGAACCTCATAAAACAACTATCGTAAGAATTAACTGTGCAAACATCAATCTGACAGAAGCCATGGTAGCCGGATTCCAATTGGTTATCTTTGAATAAAGTTATTGATTTAAGCTCCATTCTAGCCGTACGTGAATGTATGTGAATGAACATTTTGCTCATTCCATGAAATGATACTCATAATAAACTAAAACAATTCAACCCGGGAATTCAACCTGGGATGAATAGACCTAATATCTTAGCATATTAGTCCCAGATTCAACATTTTCTATCTCTGGATGCAACTTTAAATTAACTTTATAAGCAATTTGAAGATTAAGAAGTTCTTAAACAAAGAAGAGTTAAAATCAACAGTGAATTTTCTAATTAAACGCTATCGTCAATACAAAAGGCGTTACAAATGACCGCATCGCGTTTCATAAAATAAAATAGGAAGTTACCATATTGCACACGGCATGTGTTCATATAAACCGGCAATTAATTCCCGCTTGAGCTGATGTCTTCGTTAAACGTTTTGTCGTTGATCAAACCATGACTGAACTTGGACTAAAGTGACTACACTAGTGGACCAGCTTCAAGTGGAGTGTTAATAAGATAGAGGGTGGTGATGAGGGTTGACCTGCAATCTTAATGTATATTGTCGTCTCTTTTTAATGGGTCATATATTATGTTACGCGTTCGCTCCTGCTACTTGATTTCTAGTAGTAAAAGCCTTAACACGCGTCACCATGGTTTAATATGTTAACAGAAAAAACCTATAATTATAATATCAACAACAACAACAATCAGCATTAGCAGCAGTAACCACAACATCCCACGTCGCCATGTTTCACGAAATGTTCTTTAAAAACATTTCTTATATTTTTTAAATGGATTACATTATTAGCATTTATTGCTTGGTTAAAACTTCTATGTTTTTAAAGTATAAAGGTAACTTGAGTTAGCTTTGGCATCATGATTTGTCTTTTTTAAGTACTCTCAGTAAAATACTCTTGTCCCAAAATAATGGAATCATCACTTATTAACATATCCTAAACTCTAAAACCATTATGCTTTTAAATTAATCTAAAACAAAGTGAATTATCTAAATATTTCAATTGGAACTTTTTTTTGTTTTAAGCCCTAAAACATGTATCAGTATTTTTCCCCTCAATTTCTATAGTTGACCCCTCATAATTGCATTACCTTTTTATCCTTCTCTTTTATCGATTTCTTTACTGGTTCGCCAAGTTCACCATGTTCTTTTGCCCATGATCTTGTTAAAACAATAATTGTCAATGTTCCTCGTCCTGTATCGTCCTGTTCGGTTTGTCTTGTCATGTGTCTGTCCGTAGTAAAATTAGTAATCATAATCATGTATACGTTAGGTGGGGTCTCATGCTCCAAAGTCCATCGGACTGTTATGCCTCTCCTGCATTTGTTGAATAATGCCATTAAAAATTCTGGTATATATTTTTCCCCCCTTAAAATATGTCGATATTTTATTCCAATAATAACTGTAAATAATTGTATTCATTATGTAATGTATGTGAGCGAATGATAATGCTATAAAACTAATTTGAATTTGAATTTGAAAGGTTTGCGTGTTACGATCGTCTTGGGACCCACTGATTTACCCGAAGTAGTTACGATTTGACATTCAGATGAAAGGCCGATATTTTTCTCATGTCCGTCCTGAAATTGAGCCCTCGATCCATTTTCATTCCCAAGAATAAACAAAAACCACCGGTTTTTAGTGGTTAACCATCAATATTAGCACATGTATTGAATAGGCCTTTGCAAAATGTCTTATTTGCGTTCTACCATCAAAGGCGCAAGTTTGTTTCTCACCGGACGTGATGGGGGGTTGTATAAGTGCCAGGTCTCATATCAAGTAGAGTAACACAATACACATAAATCGGAACAAGCACCTTTAAAGGGCTATAAGTCAATTGCAAATATCAAATTCATTGCCAAATTGATTGCGAAGGCAGCATCACGTCAGGTTCATTACAATTACGACCTTTAGAAAAAAGGGCTTATGCTTATGCAGATGCGATCATGCAGTGAGCGCATCTCCTCTGTGTCAAAAAAAGAACTATCTAAATTGTGTTATTAACAAAGACGGTTCTATATAGATAGAGGGCAAAACGTTACGTAATCTTTTGAAATCACCGTCTCGCCTGGTTTTGCCGACCACAAAGAAAACATAGAGTACCAAAAATAGAAAGCAATGGCGGCCTCCGCTTCGTCCACATTTCCTGTGGGTGCGCTTTGCATATGCACTAATCGGTTGAGTGATACAAATTAAGGTATGTGTTAGGAGGTGGCCAGGTATAATAATGTGGACCTGATCAGTGTGCTAGATACTCTTTTTCTCATAATTGCAATGCGCGCTTAGGTGAAAAGATGTAGTATTGAGGCGGTGTATTTAAATCACGACGATGACGTTCATTTCATTCGTTGTGTGGCAAGGGGTAGGACAAATTTAACCACCCAATAGCACCCAACAATCCAACAACTGATATTTGCGGATTGTTTTATCGAATTTCTTATGGTGTATACAAGCAACCCAAACTGATAATTATTTCCGTGCAATATTCACAATGTCAGCGCCCAAAAGCACGGCCGACTGGTTTTGAAGGGCTTCACCCCCTTGTTTTAATGGGCTGTAAGGCTCCCTAAACCCAGCCACACTTCTCATCACACAATAAATGAAGATGAGGTGTGGCGCCAAGTAATCCAGGTAACCCAAGCAACACGACTCTGACATGCAATGTTTTCCAAATCTGTGTCAAAAGCATTTCCAGGTGAGGTGGATTAAGACTGATGCATCATAATCAAACTAAACACTACGATTGTAATCAAATACAAAGACAACACACTGACAGTGTGGCGTTCAAAATCTGTTGTCAAAAGCATTTCATATAGAAGGTGGTTGTTAAGACGATGTCATCATCTCAAACAACACTACATGTCCGGGTATGTCAAATACAAATACAACACCTGGCAGGCGATGCTCCCAAATCTGTGACAAAAGCATGTCAGGTGTAGGGGTGGAATAAGATGAATGTCATCATATCAAACTAACCTTACAGTCTGGTATGCAAACAAACAACACCGTGACAGTGGTGCTTTCAAATCGTGTCAAAAGCAATTTCAGATGAGGTGGGTTAAGACTGATGTCATCATGCCAAACTAACACTCAGTCTGGTATTCAAATGCAAAGGCAACACAACGGACAGTTGTGCTTTCAAAATCTGTGTCAAAACTGTAGAATATAATCCTAGAAATTTTATTTCCATCAAAACGATAAAATAAACAAGCAACAACAAAATTAGATGGGGGAGGTACAATGAAAGGCACGTTGCCCGAAATTATGTACCCCCTGATACACCAAAACATACTAAATTAAAAAACCCAGCCAAAATATTAACAAAATTAAAAACACGGTTAACATCCGCATAAAAGCCTACACATAACCCATAACACCCTCACACACACACGCACACACATATAACATGAGTGTCAAGAGCACAAAAAAGAGAACGAAAACGCATAGTCTACAATATTTACTGATATGTAAGACATATTACAGACTAAGACATTATGAGCGAAAAAAGTACTTTGAAACAGTTTTACATATTTAACCCAAATTAACATTGCTATCGACAAAACTACGCTTGTAACAATTCAGATTTTAGAAGAGATTAATTGATTTTAAATGGATTTGGCATGTGTTTACACGCTTGTAAATCGTTCCAAACTTTTGGCCGCGGAGTGTAGAAATTGTATTTATTTTTATGCATTGGAATATTAAGTCGTCTTTGTTTCTTGTATTATAATTATGGTTGCCCGAGAACCACAAAATATTTTCAAAAGATGATGGCAGTCATATTATTCTTAATATTTAACATGAAAAGAGCTTACTACCTCTTTTTTGTACATGTCAAAAACATTTAGAGTGTTAAAACGGTAAAAAAAGGTTTTTCGTTTTTGAGCTCAATATCACTATTAGTTTATTTGCTCATGGCACGTTTTGGAGACGAAATACCTTGGTGATGTCATACTTATTGGAAATTACCCCTTATTGGAAATGTCAAGTGGAAGGTGGATTAAGACTGAAGTCATCATCCAAACTAACACTACAGTATGGTAATGCAATACAAAGACAAACACAGCTGCCGTGTGCTTTCAAAATCTGTGTCAAAAACATGTTCAAGTGGAAGTGATAGACTGATGTCATCATACCAAATAACACTACAGTATTGTATGCAAATACAAAGGCAACACCTGACAGTGTGCTTTCAAAATCTGTGTCAAAAACATGTCATGGAAGGTGGATAAGACTGATGTCATCATACCACACAACACTACAGTATGTATGCAAATTCCAAGACAACACACTGGCACGTGCTTTTTCAAAATCTGTGACAAAGCCTGTCGGTGTAAGTAGAATAAGACTGATTCATCATATCAACTAACACTACGTCTGTTATGCAAATACAAAGGCAACCACTTACAGTGTGCGTTCAAAATCTGTGTCAAAAGCATGTCAGACTGATGTCAACATATCAAACTAACTAACACTACAGATGGTATGGCAAATCAAGACCACACTGGCAGTGTGCTTTCAAAATCTGTGTCAAAAGCATGTCAGGTGTAAGGTGGAATAAGACTGATGTCATCATATCAAACGACCACGACAGTATGGTATGCAAATACAAAGACAACACACTGGCAGTGTGCTTTCAAAATCTGTGACAAAAGCATGTCAGGTGTAGTAAGGTGGAATAAGACTGATGTCATCATATCAAACTAACACTACAGGCTGGTATGCAAATACAAAGACAACACACTGACAGTGTGCTTTCAAAATCTGTGTCAAAAGCATGTCAGATGGAAGGTGGGTTAAGACTGATGTCATCATACCAAACTAACACTACAGTATGGTATGCAAATACAAAGACAACACACTGGCAGTGTGCTTTCCAAATCTGTGCCAAAAGCATGTCAGGTGGGATGTGGATTAAAACTTGGCTGTCATATTTCGCTGGAGATGCTACCCAGAAGAAAGAAGAAGACTACTGCATGCCTTTGTCTCAAATGGCAAAGTTAGCAAAGCCAGAGAAGAACTGAAGTCTGCATCTAAGTACCGTACTAAATCCATAGAAGTTCTAAGCAAAATCCAGATGCCGCTAGGGCTGCACTTGATGATGCCTACACCGTGGTGCTTGAGGAACATGTAAGTCCAAGGCTGAAGCGCTTGACACCCTACATCCTGGAAACAGGGCACGCTGCTGTCTGGAAGGCCCTGAAGGAGCTGACTGACATGAAGGCTATTCCACCTATAAGAATCAAAGGCGAAACACCTGAAGAGCGCCTTGACACTTTAGTTCTCTACTTGGCAAACCGGTTCAGAATAACGCGCAACGTCAGCCTTGATGAACCTTTCTTCAATCACGTCAAAAGCAGACACCCATCCCATCCAGACTGGACCTTTCACTATAGAGGAGCTTCAGTCTGAAGAAACTGAATAACATCAAGACTCCTGGTCCCGACAACATCCCTGCAGTAATCTGGAAGAATCCACTATTCCATGGCGAATTACACCTACATGGGAAACAAACCAGCTCCCTTTTCAACTTCGTTCATCACCCCTCCTCCAATGAAGGCGACATCCAACTACCCCAAAACTACAGAGGAATCACACTGTCACCACTGGCCTCTAAGATCTACAACGCAATGCTGCTTAACGGAATCACTCTTCCTCTCCCATTCTCAGACTCTACCACAGATACGTGGCTTCAGAAGAATCACAAAAATTTGACAGCATTTTAAAGAAAACGCCTCAATTGTGTTTGAAGACTGCTCTAAGGCTTTGACAGCTGCATTTCTCAACCACTAACTAAACCGTGTCCCAGATGAGACTGACAAGACAATTGTTCATTATGTAATGATAATATGGCATCTAGCTTACATAAACCACAAAGGAGTTTCTAACAACTATACTAGAATCTTCAAGGAGATACTCTACTCCCCATCTTAGTCAATCGTGGTTGTATTACATCCTCAGACAAGTCTTGACATTAATAAACGAGGGTCCACCATCGAACCTGAGCGTTCTTGAAGTCACCAAGAAGTCGTCTAGAAGTACCTTAGGTCCTATTAGGTCGACGCAAGAAAACTTTCTGTCAACGCAAAGGAACAAGCTTGGATGCCTGCAATAAACTATACAATACACCTGCTTATTGCAAATCTGGTATCTCATTTAACCAAGCTGAACTTTTTTCCAGAGGCATGTGTAGAGAGTATTGGATCATGAATAAAGAGCTATACAGGATAGGCTGAATCCAGTGGCGTAAATTTCTTTTTTGACGGGGGGGGGGGGGGCGGATGTGTTGATGAATAAAATTATGAAGAACGGGGATTTGCCTGAAAAGATCCTTACTAGCCAACATGTGCTCGCTTCCGCTCTAAAAATTTCCATTTGAAGGCTAAACATCATTAAATATAATTGTAGATTGGAACAAAAGGGCGCGCGAAGCGCGGGGAAATTTACCGATTTTTAAGCTATGGTAAGTATGAGTTATTTTGCGTCAAAAACACATGAATGTGCATCAACATGGGGGGGGGGGTGGACGATCGAATTGACCACCCCCTCATCAAATATTGGGGATAATCCCCCATCGCCCCGGGTTTACGCCTATGGCTGAATCACCTATTGTTCGTAACTACAATCTTGTTCAAATTGTTGGAACATCTTTGTGCAGATTTGTTTCCCGCCCTTCATCAATGTTGCATCAGCACGACACATACTTGAGCAATCCTCGCACCATATTATTTTCAACACTGATGGGAGGGGATGGAGCGGGAGAAGAAAGTTATAGTTACAATGCGTTTTCAAGCCTATTATCTCTTTTCATAGTGCCAATATTAACAGGTGTTTCCAAGGACTTATGAAACAAGATTGTAGGTGTTATCTTGACCAATAAGTTGAACATGGACAGCATCTTACAAAGATTTGTCACAGAGCATCAATTGGCAAATTCGAATTTGCATATGATCAGCAAGTTGTTAATCAGGTGATGTTGCCAACATGTTGAGAGCCATTGATTCTATCTCGCCGTGATTAATTGCAATGTTCTGTTCTATAAACATTGCTCAGAAGGATATGAGCGCTACAAGCATCTTCAGAATAAGTGTTGTGCCGACATATTTTCAGTATTACAGGAGGATACACCTCAACCAGCCCTTTGCTGAAAGATCTAATTGGCAGAATCCAGGAACGCATCATTTTTAAAACTATGTGTAGGTCTAAAAGTCATGAACGGGCTCTGCCTCAGTACATCAATGAGTGGCGCTTTCATCACTCGATCGGGTTCCTAAACTTACACATTTATTGGGAAAGGGCTATTTAGTGGTCCCTTTTAAAATGGAAAACTTATTCCCCTCCACATTCGCGTGCATCTACCATCCACAATATTCAATATCCTTCTGAAAACATATTTTCTCTTGATTTTTGTTTTTGAGGTTGCTTATTTCTGTCGTTATTTTGTTGTGTATTGCGCTTGTATCCTTGGCAAAGGCGCATTATAAATGAGTGTATTATTCTGATTCCGCACAGAAATTCAGCGTTTTCTGTCGTAAATTCACCGAGTCGAACGGGGCCCAATTCCACCTGGGTGTGTGGTATTACATATTTGTTTAATATTTCATAACTTGTAGATTGCTGTTGTATCCTTTGGTTCACCTCATGCAGGTGTCGTTTGTTGACAATGTCAGTATGTTCTGTTTGTTTTGAACTACTTGTTTGTTGAAAAACGGGGGAAGGACTAAATTATCCCTTAATACGTCCCTAGAGGAAAAGAAATGACTAGCACACCTGGACGATCACCGCAAAAAAGGCGAGGGTCCGCTCCATGAATTTTTGAAAAAGTGGGGCAAAAAATGGTTTAGGGCTTTTTTAAGGTATAATCCCTTATGTATTTTTTAACGCGTGACATCGGGGAATCGACCGTACCTAACATATCAACACAGCCCCATGGCGAAGGCAAGTCTTTATAAAATACCATGAGCGGTATTATTTCAGCAGCGTGGGGAGGTGGGTTGATGAAAGAATTCAACTTTTTCAGTGAAAATCCACATTCCCCCTTCGCTCCGTTTAAAAAGTTCGCATTCCTCCAATGATTATGAAATTCTCCATTTAAAAGTTTTCATGTTCCGCCGCTATAATTGTGAAAATTTCCATATTACTTTCTCGTAACAATTTGTTTTTCGGATTCCCACTCAAATCCTACATTCCTCCTGGCGCTAAAAAATGACCCTATCATTCATTCCGTCTGCTGTAGCTTTCTCCTAGTCATGACAGCAAAGTATCTCTCCACCTAATATTTCGTATCTAAACTTAGAGAAACCTGACACTGGTTTCAGTCGTTATATCTTGTCCATCTGTTATCGTATTATCGACAAAGGTGTCCCGCTAATATCGGTCGCGTAGCGACAGTATATTACTTGTACTCGGGCCATTTTGGCAGGCTGCTTTTTGTTCGCGGATCTCACCTAAATGTAGGACAATCTCGGCCGGTGAAAATTGTACGTACAATTACTGTCTGCTGGTGTTGAACCCCCTAGAAATTGTCGGTGTTATTCTTTAGCTTAAATTTTTTTAGGTAAAAACGTCAGTGGTTTTTTAGAAATTTGTTTGTTTTTATTTAAATGGAAAGTTTGGGTTGTTTACTGGAGGTTGCAGTAGTAACGAGATCAGCTATCCTGATTTTTAAGATGTATCGGAAAATGGCGCTTCTAGAGAAGGATTTGTTTAAAATCGCGTAAATGTGTAGTGAAAAGAAAATATTGATGCCAAAAAAAAAGGGAGGAAATAGTGATGGTGATTCCCCTCGGGCGATTTGTACCGTAGGGAGTGGGTACGTTTCCTTGTGGTAATAGCGGGCAGTCCAATGTTGCTCTGACTAGGACACTCCATTGGTAGCTACTGGTTGTGGTCGTGTCCCGGGCTATGACGTGTCAAGAAAATAGTGGGGGTTACCTGGAAGACTGTTTGACGAAAATTAACCAATGGTATTATCGTTGCAGTGCCCGAAGGGCGAATCTCGAAGGACGAATATTAATTCTGGTGTCAGTGCCCCCAATGATCTTATAGGCATATGTTTTTTTTTTTTTTTCCCATGTTTTTAGCTGAAATATTTTTGTAGATGATAGATAGTATATTCGTGTTAATTAGCTGACAATATTGTAGATGATTAAATTACTGTATCCTCGCAATACATATTTCTCTGAAGATCGGCCGACGTAGTAATTTGTAGTGTAACAAAATTATAAAACGAAAAATAATTAAACCAGATGAGAAAATAATAACCAATAATTAAAAATTAAAAACCAAATAACATCCGTGTACACTAGTCTTGAAGATCATACAAATAAATTGATTAAAAATAAAAAAAGAAATAATAAACATAATAAAGATATTTATATAGCGCTGCTTCCTGAACGAGATAAGAAATAAAAATGATATAAAAATAATGGAACCAAAATAGTTTTTTTAAAAAATCAGTACAAAATACATGATAAAGAAAACGACAAAATAATAAAAAAATAATTAAAAGCCAAAATTCTGTAGAAATATTACACAGGCTGAGGATAATAAAAAGTATTTTAAAAAATAATAAAATTTAATTTTCCGTTTTTTTTGAAAATATTAAAATATAAATCGTTAAAATGAAAAAAAAAACTTAAATAATAACACTAAACAAAATAAAGATGACTAAATAAGTAAAATAAAACCAAAGCACTAAACACAAATACAATTAAAAAACCAAAAAATGTTGAATAAATAAATATACATATAAACCTAAAAAATCGAAAGAAAAATATATAGAAATACATAACACTAAATTATTAATAAAGTGAATCGTTACAATAAAAAATGAAATAAACCCAAATTAAAGATGACTTAAATAAGGTAAAAGAAAACTAATAATAAATAAGAAATGAACACATATACAATACAAATAAACAAAAACGAAAGGAATTGTTCGCGAAATGAAATAGATTATTGTAAACCCCTGGCGTTATATTCCAAGCAATCATTGTTCAAGAAAAAACTTACAGCTTCAATTCTGAACATCCATTCCGTGGCCCTTACAAAAACTAGCATGTGTGTATTACAGGGGCCGTCGCGGAACACAAAATAAAGTGGTACGGATGACGGGGGTCTGGGTTGTTTTTACCCCCAGCGGGGATCCAGGGCAGAGCCCTTGGTGGGGGTATAGTGGGCAAAAGCCCCCTTAAGCCAGCGATTTTCGTAAGTTGGGAGGATCATAATTTGTACGGAAGTTAAAGGGGACTACTAGTCAAAGGTGTACGTAGTACGGTTCAGAAAAGAGATTGGGCCGTAGGCCTACGTGTAGCATGTGTGGAGACGAAGAAAAAATGGACTAAGAGAATGATAAACCGAAAAAAAATCACCATGTTCATTTCTCTCTTCCCTTTCTCTCTTTTTTTTAAAAAAAAAAAAAATTTTCCTTTTTTTTTTTTTTAGCAAAAAAGTGGTCCGGACACATCCGTACCATCCGTACCCCCGGTTCCGACGCCTCTGTGTGTATATATCAGACCAAGCAAAACTGAGGCTACCACCAACAAATCTAAACAGCACCACTTTGTACATGTAGGATTCTCTTACCAGCACAGATTTTTTCTAAGTGTCATCTGCATCTGGAACACCCCTACAGCTTTACTGGGTTCAGTTAGTCACTTGAGATTTTCCGGAGTCGCTGGAAGCCCACTCACACTCCGCTAAGCTAGCCACACGAACCTTCGTTTGACTTGCCATCAGTTTTTCTTCCTGAACACTTTGTTGATCTTTGTTCCTGTGACCAAGCACCACCTTTTTCACCTAGTACAACCATACTCTACTACTGTGTGATGTAATGATTGGAAGATGATAAGATAGATGAATCAACTTTATTCCAGTCAACAGTCAACCTAATAAAACTTGCAAGTCGCCTGAATATTCAGCCACGGAATTTACAATTCATATTTGACAGCAATTCTAAAACAATCTAAACAACTGCAGGAAAACGCGGCTTCAATTAAAACATACAAATTCCAGCCACCCTCGGTTAACAAATGGCTCAAGGCGACCGATAAGGTTCTGAACAGAAGCATCAAACCCACCGCCAACATGAACACACTGGCAACCTAACAATTTACCAGCCCCCCCCCCCCCCAAACCAGTTTTCCCCAACTAACCAGCAAAAACTGAAACCTAGAAAAGCCGAGGAACCGGAAAATTCTAGTTGTGTTTATGTATCATTGTTTGATCAGTGGCTTTAGTTGGTCATTTAATTTTTCTTGTCTTCGTATCATGCAGGCTACACCTTTCCATGCTTAGGCTTATTCGTTCTAATTGGTCCATGTTTGTGCATGTTTAAAAAAAACGACCAATATTAATTTTGAAATGTTTTTTATAGATGTCGTCAAAATTTCAAAGTATACTCACCAAGCTTGGCTTACCTTCATTTCATTTTATTCATTTTAGTTCAGTTCATTTCATTATTTATTGTACTTGCCATATCAAAATACGAAAGGCAGCAAAGAGATATAAAAAAAATAAGCATTATACATACAAAAATGATCAATGCACGATTTACCAGATATAAAAGACGGAATTTGGGGAATGGAGTTAACATCAAAGAGGATCAAGGATAGCCCAAACAAAAAGCCTAAAAAAAAGAGAAGCTTATTTCCATTGGGGTCCTTAAGAAAAGAGAGGTTTGAGGAAACCAAGCAGAACAGGAAACAGATCCAGTAAATAAATTTAACACCCAAACCCCAATATTGCACAAAAAGCTGAACCAAAAGAAAAGCAGGCCTAATCAATACTTGATGACTGAACTCCGCTCTGCTAATTATGGCCTGATCCATCAGATGTTTTTGATGGCCTTTCTAAACTGGGCCAGATTGGTAATCTGCTTGATGAAATTTGGGTAATGATTCCAGTGTTTGATGCCACTGTAGAAAAAGGTGTGACTAACATTACCATAATTTCTGGGAACAACAAAATTATATAGGCTATCCCGGCCCTGGTACCATAGTTATGCAAAGATTTTGTACGTCTAAAATTGGAATTTTAGTCATGGACTATTTTGAAAACCTGATTCATTTCATTTGGATCACCCTGTCATGCTGTACAGACAACATACCAATTTTGTTCCGCTCTGCCTGACCTATGTGTGTGCGAGGTCCCAAATCCAAAATGAACCGCACAATTTTATTTTGCATGGTTTGAAGTCTGTTCTTAGGGTGTTGTGTGAGAGAGGAATACTATGAAGAACATGTATAATCAAAATGACACATAATAAGAGCATTGCAAAGTGTCTTACGGGTGGATAAGTTTTTAAACTACCAGCTTGTCTATACAAGAACTCAACCTTGCACCAGCCTTTTTGATGATATCTTGGGCAATTGACTCACCATTCAGTGTTTCATCAAGGCTGACTCCCAAATATTTAGCAACCTTGGAGGACTTTATTGTTTGACCACTACAGGAAACTGAAAAAGAATTCACCTTATTGAGCCTTTTCTTTGTACCAAATAACATACACTCGGTCTTTCCTAGATGTAAGGAGAGTTTGTTGTCTACAAGCCACTGCCTACATGACTCAAGCTCATTTTCAAGTTTGTCTGCAATGTGTTCTGAATCTTTATCGGACACCAAAAGGGCGCTGCCATCTGCGTAAAGCAGGAGCTTGCACCTGACACTGCTGGCCATGTCATTCACGTAGCAGAGAAATAGAAGGGGCCGAGTATGTTCCCTTGAGGCACGCCGCAGGAGACACCAAGGGGATCAGAGTCGACCTCATTAACATTGACAATTTGTTTCCTATCAGTCAGGTACGATGTAAACCAGTCAATGGAAGCGATCCCCATGGCTCTCAGTTTCTTGCAGAGAATGACATGGTCAACAGTATCAAATGCCTTCTGTGGATCAATTAGGACTAAACCGGTGTAATTACCAATGGACATTTGACTCCTGATATAGTCATTATGGTGGATCAGGCAGGTATCAGTTGAAAATGAACTTCTGAAACCAGATTGGTACCCACACTGTTAACAATTTTCTTTAAAAAAACGGCGTTTTGACTGTCAGCCGGGACTCAAAACGTGCAAATACTGTAAAAAGGACTCGAAACGTGCAACAGTGCATACACTCATGTTGAGTAAAATGTCACAGCTCTTAATGTTGAGTAAAATCTTAGTCAAAGTTGAGTAAACCTTACTCATTGTTGACTAAATCTTAGTCATTGTTGGGTAAAATATACTCAGCTTTGTGTAAGGTTTACTCAACTTTGACTAAGATTTTACTCAACATTAAGAGCTGTGACTTTTTTTACTCAACATTTTTTGGAGTGTACAAAATATTATTATCCCTTAAGTAGGCCTCCAAATGAGCATACACAGCTTTTTCAAGTAATTTAGATGTTACTTGAAAATTTAACTTCTTCCTGACACCTGTAATCCATCTTATCAATTTGCCTCGCTCTATAAAAACTTGTTTGTAACGATAATCCCTCTCGGCAGGCTGCCTTCTCCATAATATCTTGTACTGTTGAATCAATACTCCATCATTGGTTGGACTTTTTTCACATCAGTTGAACATGTTAAGTTTTGTTGATTTCAATCCATTTGTGTTACCTTCTTACTTAGTTTTGCCATTGATTATAATTGGTTCTGTCATGTCATGTCCCTTTGTTATATTAAATTTTCGATATATCTTTGCATGTAGTGTCTCGTACACTCTAAGAAAAAATATGGCTTTAGAACCTTTTTTGTCCTCTATATGGAACCCTAAAGAATGGAACCCTAAAAATGGTTCTTAAAAACCTGAGAACTCCAAAAGGTTCCTAACAGAACCACAAAAGATGCTATACATCAGTTAAAGAACTATTGTTGGTTCGTTGAAGAACCTTACAGGGTTCCATACAGAGGACAAGTTTAGAACCTCTTTCGCACCTTTTTTCTTAGAGTGTATGTCTTGATGCTTATCTTTCTCAGGTAACTTCAATACTTATAGTTTCATGATTAAACATAACGTTTTTCTGAAGAAAACATTAGACCAATGAAAATTTCCTCCATACGGGCCTTAGGACAATGGATTACTATGCACAATTGGACCGAAGTGTATTCGTCTAAAGATCTACAGAGCAAGTATGGTGCTATGTATGATACTCTTAAAAGTAATCAACGACCATTTTGTTACACGGACAATAAAGTTGCATCCGCGAGATAAACATGACTGACGATATTAAAATTTTGATCAGAGAAAGACAAAACTGTTCGCAAGCGGTAATCCATGATGGAGAGTTGTTAGAAATATGATTAGCCACAAGATATCTGCTGCTAAAAAGGATGTTTATCACCAAACGATTCAGAACTTAAAGTCCGCTAATCCGGCTGCATGGTACAGAGAAATCAAGCTGATGACTGCGGATCGGATGGTTAACCCATCTATTACGCCTCTACCTGAGTTGATCCTGTCTCTGCGGTGGCTAACAGCATTTTCCATCAATTACTAATTACATAACATTCCTTAAAAAGAATTGCCGGTCAATCGTATGAATCTTTTGTGGTGGCGGTCTATCGCATGTCAATGAAACATGTCATATTAAGAAAACCTTTACACATACTAGATTTAAATAAAATCAAAAATCTATTGGTCATTTAAATGCACAAAATTGCTACCAAAAACATCAAAATTGAGAGCGACAAATCACAATTGGGAAGAAAAATCACTTAATTTCTCCGATCAAATCACAAAATTAACCTTTTAAAACACTATTAGCAAGAAAAACAACTCTATCACACTCTGAATAGGATGTTTTAATTAAAATTTAATACAAATGTATAATTTAACTTTTTAAAAATGTTTACATTCACTCACCCAAATTTCCATAGGCTAACGTTATGGAAACAAGATGACCGTTATGATCCAATGATTGCAAAGCTGGGGATGAGGTTGCGGGGTCACAAGTCTCCCTACGTAATTTGAAATTTGGTCTCCCGTTCGCATACTGCTATAATATTACCGTTACACAAGTGCCAGCAACCACCATTTCGATCGTCTTCTGCAAGTTTACACGTTTGCCACCTTGACATGGTTGACTGCCGAATTACCATCACTAGGCGGTTTGCCCGCGCGTTCTTCTCGCACCGCTACTGATTTGACTGGGAGCGGTCACTGAACAAAAACGTGTTTGGATCACTCTTCTAAGCATATTTTCAGAAGACCTTACAATCTTTTCTTTCTCCAATCCTTCTCCTTATTTTGTCTTCTAGCCCTCACATGTGGTTAAATCAAGAGCTTCCAAGATTTAGGCCCCCTTTCTCAACATGAGCTAATGAAAAAGCCAGGTGGAACATTACTGTCAAAATGACCGCTAGCTTGACTTTGGTGGGAGCGGTCCATAAACGGGTTGACTCACTATTCATGCAAAACTTCAGCGACATTACAATATTTTCTTTTCTCCAAGCCTTTATGCCTATTTGCTTTTTCGCTGTCCAAATTCACACTTCCTATCCCTCAATCTGCCTTAAACGTGGGCCAAGCCGAAGAACTCCCCCTCCCAAAGACACCTCAATCAGTTGCGTAGCTGGGGTAGGAAAAGTGGCCACTAAGTGACTCAATCATGTGGGAAATGGCGGGTGTGCAGAGTACCCCCTTGGAAGAAATTTGCGCGCAAAATTGGGAAACTTGAGGCAAAAGCAGCCGTTTTGGATGCCTACCCTCCGTACCGGGGGCGATTTTTTTCATTGGTCGGCTGACTTTTCCCTGACCGCGTTTTTTGCCCCCTCCTCAACCACAATGCTGGCCTACGATGTTAACTGGCTACGTTGCCCTGGCTGCAATGATCAAACAATAAATTAGTAATGAAGAATAATAATTATAGGTCTAATGTAAATATAGGCCTAACCTTTGCTCGAGAAGGCCATACGCGGAATTACTTTTTGGGAGGGGGACCGTCGAAAACGTGGACTTTTTGGTATAGTAGTTTGAATCAACCCACCCCCGGTCCTTTTGAACATCTCATCACCCTAAAAAGGGCTTAACTTGTCAAATTTCCTCCTCACTTTCTCCTCATATTTGGAAACCTCTTCCTCCACAATCAAGCATAAGTGGCCTTTCGACCCTTTTTTGTGGAATTCCCCCCTGCGTACTCTCTTAAAACCAGCTTGAAAAAATCAATCTACAAGATTGAGTGGAGTGAAACGTCTAAATTGAAAATTCAAGGAATTGGTTTGAATTTTCGATCTTTAAGAGCTTTTAAAAACTGATTTCTCAATCTTAATTTGGACTTTTCACATCACCCGCAATTCGTTTCCATTTAAGAGAGTAGGTCCTGGTTTCGCATTCATGTTGCAAAAATCACAAAATTTTTTATTTTTTTTATTTTTTTTATTTTTTTTATTTTTTTTACTTTTTACCACTCTGTTGTTTTAATCTATGGTTATTTTTATTCTTGATATTTTTATAGCAATATGGCCAATGAAACACCCCCTTTTACCCATTCATAGGTGAATCCGGGCTGATCTTGGCCGAGGTTAGCTGTACCGCATACTTCCTGTTTTAGAGTGTCCGCCCATCCGGATTTTCGAGGCGCCGATGGAAAGATACGATCCGTAATTTTCATTTCATTTTTATTTAACAGTATTTTTTGTTGCTGTAAATTGCATGTGATATTTTACAGTGTGTGGTGTGTTTGGGTGTGTTGTGTGGTGTGTGTGTGTTGTTTGTTTGAGAGTACATACATTATAATGACTAATTGCGCCATTTTATACACCGCATTTCACGTTGCTTGTCACCCTTAATTGTAAAACAAAGAGTAAACAATGTTCTAGAACCTGAAATAAATCTTAAAAAATACACTAAGAAAGATGATTTCTTATTCTGCTAGTGTTTTTTTTTCCGTTGGTGTCTTTATTTTTTTAATATTTTAGTAAAATACCAAATGAAGCTCGGCCCCAATACACGATACATGAACCGCTAATGACAGGTAAGATACGTATACACTCTCTCATGTTTAACATCTTTCTTTGTCATTTCATGGCAGGACTTTGGTCATCACGATCATAATACACATAGCTCCTATTACTACTTTGTTTGTGGCATCACTTGACTTCATTGGGTGTTTGTATTTTTCAAGGACTTTTAATGTCACTATTGCACACAAAAGAAAATTGACTTTTGCGTACACAGTTAATCTGTGAAGTTTGTCCTATATGTTTGCTGTAGTAATTAGTGTATACCATACCACAATGTTCGGACTACACTGGTACCTGTGCCGATCATACCGCTTTGAGATAGTTTAGAAAGAAACTCGACGCATAACCCCCGTAGCCGCGCACAAGTGGCTGTAAGCCTGCGAAAACTACACGGGGATCCGTCAACTGTCCATAATCAGTCCACGGTAACGGGTATTTACACCCTAAGCCGGCTGACTATTTTCATTTGGTATACTTATGGACCCATCTTTTTCTTTTTGTTCACTTCCATGCGGGGACAATTGAATATTTAATTATTTAAAGAACAATTACGATGTTGAATCTTAAAAAGATTTTTATTAGGAATACAAACAGCCAATTTTTGGAAAAACAAGATTTTGATGACTCCCACGGCATTTATTGTTTATTATTTTGCTTCGGAGTACCATTCAGGTAAAAAGACGTACGTATCCCTACATTGGAAAAAACAACCGATTATCGTCATCGTCGGTCGGTTTTTGAATCATAGGGAAAGGTAAATTTTGTACTGTGTTAACATAATAAACGGTGTCTTTGGAACAAAATAATAGCACTTTGGGCAGAGGGTCATGTACAAACCTTGACGCATACCCCCGCAGCCGCCGCGCAAGGTGGCTGAAGCCCTGCTAAACTATTTACGGGATCCGTCTGTCTCATACAGTCCAGTAAGGGTTATTTTAAGCTGCTGACTATGTTTTTCAGTTTTTTGGTAGACTTATGGACCCATCTTTTTCACATCATAGCGGGTACAATTGAATATTAATTATTAAAAGAACAATAATACAGATGTTGACTCTTAAAAAGGATTTTATTATGGATAACAGCCAATTTTTTTGAAAAAAATAAAGATTTGATGACGTCACGGCATTGATTGGTTATTAGTTTGCTTCGGGGCGGACCCATTCAGGTAAAAATGCCGTACGTAACCACAATTAGGAAAAAACAACCGATTATCGTCATCGTACGTCGGTTTTTGAATCAGTAGGACCAAGGTAAATTTTGTACTGTCTAGACAGACTAAAAACGGGTCTTTGGAAAATTAATAGCACTATGGGCAGAGGGTCATCATGTACACCTTGATTTAAAACATAGTTTCCCCCCCCCCCCCCCCCCGGATTTATAATATCGTCGCCCCCCCGAAGAGCAAAGCTTATACCTGAGTACCTGACACGTGACCTGTACCTGTCACTTGGAACAAACCCTTCATCTCGTTACCGTTTATAACTCAATACGGCAAGCAGCATCATTCTTCATCTCCGTTGTCACAGCGTATCGATCAAGATTGTGAGACTATGAATTTGAAACATTTACCATCATGATCCAGCCTTCTCTATAGATGGAATACAATGAGAGTACATATGGTCCAGTGGATCTGACGGCTGACTCATATCTGAAGGTTGCAGGGTTCGAACCCCGGTGGGGCCAAAGTGTTCTGCGGCCTTGTTTTTTTGTTTTAAAAAAAGAAATGTAAATTATTTATATAGCGCTTTTACACACCGTCCTCAAAGCGCTTTACCAATATAACCACCGCTGTCACTAGGATCTATCACATTTTTAAATAAAAAATTTGGCAGCCAATATATGCGCCTGTACGTGGTGGAGTCTGGCCCATCGCTTTGCAAGAGAGATGGGCACTCTGTTCTTGTGTGCACAGATCCGTCCCCTTTACCTTCCCTTACTGTCGAGCTCTTGCCAGGTACTGTCTTTTTTCATTGAAAATAATGGAAAATGAACAATGCTTGTGATTAGTAGAAAATTAAAATTTAAAATAATTAAGTAAAAAACTTAATTTTTCAATCAAATTTTTTTTTTAGCCAAATTTAACAAACAGCCAATTAAAAATTAGGCCTACATAAAAATATCAAGTAATAAAAGAAGTATAATGAATAAATTAAAAACAAATTACTAAATATAAGCAATTCAAAAAAAATAATATCAAAGTGAATGAACAAAAAATATACAATTCACTATAAAAAATACAAGTAAATGAAAATACACAATAAAAAACAAAATATTAAAATAAAATGAATAACATAGACAAAGCAATAAAAACCCCTACTGAAGATGAAACAAAACTAAAAATACATATAGCAATAATAAATATAAAATAAACAAATTAAAAAGGGCATGAACTCGATGGAAAAATACCACAAAAAGAAATGTTTCTTTGGAGTAAATGCATCCCAAATTATCACCAACAAAACGAACAGAACAACGAGAAAAAATACCCCCCCACACACACACACACTGCGGAGAAGTTTTTTGATATATATTATTATATATACCATGTAACTAATTATATGCTGATATAGAGCTATATAGGGCCTAACTCTAACTGCCGCGGTGACGGTGGGTGAACAACGGGCAAAATTTCGTATTTTTAAAATCGCTATGGTGCGATTAACAAGGAAAAAAAATTCTTTATTTCGCAACACCACGTGCGAATTAACAAGAGTTTTCTTCTTACACACCGTTACGGGTGCGATTACAAGAAAAGTTTTTCCTTTTCACACCGCTAACGGTGCGAATTCAGAAGACAAATTGCTTCTTCGCACCGTCCCACGGTTGCGAATAGAACTTCTTCCTAAAGCTTATACTGCCGCGGTGACAACCATCACCATGTGACTGTTCATCTCAACGCAAAGACTGGCATTGCACCGCCTGCTTTCTAACCTCGATTCCATTTCCTGATCCAATATAGCAAGCAACTGTTAACTAATTTTGTAATCGGGGTTCTTCCTACTCGTCTTGGGTAATCTCATGGTAGGTGATTTGTTCCAATTTGGAATCAAAAAAAAAAATTTTTTTTTTTGTGTGTTTTGAGGCAAAACTTACCTTTCATGCAATAACAATTGGGTCCGAATTGACACCCTCAACTTTGTTTAATACAGATTCCGTGATGAATTTCGTTTCATCTGTTCTTTTAATTTGGTTTTGGTATTGAATGTACAATGTTTAAAGATGCTGAGATAATGTTGAGGGAATTTTTTTTTGCTTACTTTAGTTTTTTCAAATATGTCATGTCAAAACTCAGAAATCTTAGGGGCCCTATAGGCAAAAGTAGATGACGAGTTCCACCCCAACCTCAAAAATATCAGTAAGTTTTTTTCTTGGTTGAGTGGATAGGTGTATTAACCTTACCGCCTTTTCCTGTTCAAAGTAGTAGTTTCCCGCATTTACGATCTTGAAGATCAAGATTTTGAGGGTGCAAAATTTTGCACCATGTGAGTCCCTCGCAACGGCATGACAACAATGCTTTTTTTTTCCATGAACACCTTTGCATTTTCTTTCTCTCTTGACTGAGTGCTTTTTATTTAATATACAAGATCTGAGGACAAAATTCAAAATTGGGCTTGTAAACCAGATTTTTTAGAATACTGTTTTCGATACTGTCTACGTGTAAGGAGATAGGCAGTGATCTCAGTTCCATATTAGAAAAAATATGGGACTGAAAACTGATTCTAGGCAAAGGCTATATGCACGACTGTCGTGCCCAAAATTCTAAATTGGCATACTACACTGACAATCCACAGGCTTATCCATTAAGTCATGAAACCCATAGTTGTAACACCACTCAATTTGTAAATTATGCTAATCATGCAATAAATATTGCCTACGCAGATGTAATAATCCAGTACATTTTGTTAGTTTGTGCTTAAATTACTCAACAGTTTAGCCCAGGCCCACGTCCGTGGCCACTGTTTTCATCGTCCACTGGCTATAAAAATTCACTCATCTGCTTCTGTTCAATTACCTGTGCATAACTCAAAACTCCAGAAGCTTCCCCTGCAAAATTAACTCTCTATCAAACATAATCCCTTGAACATAACGCGCCATGGCTACAGAGCTATGCGCTCTGTAGCATGCGCACCGATAAGCCTCTACTCTCAAAACAAGCCCTATATAATTATTATACACCCCAAAACCATTGCACTCTGATTTAACATAGTCGGAATTTTTTTATGTATATTCGTCCGCCCCCGAAGAGCAAACTGATTCTGATACCTAACACGTTACCTGGTACCTGACACGTGACAAACTTTCATCTCTTAACCGTTTATACTACAATACGGCAAAGCAGCAAGCATCTGTATCTCGTTTTCACACAGCGTAATCGATCAAGTGTTTAGAAACTATACATGTGGTTCTGTACAGGGAGGGTAGGACACTATCTCTCGTTTGGGCACTGGGGTTTCCAAACGGTAATTTGTGAACTGCTACATGCATTTTAACTATGGCAGTCTCGTCCCAGTGACATTAAAAACTCTCTTAACCTTTGTTCAAAATATCTTAGTAATCATGATACATTAAGAAAAAATATGAAGTTCCACACATGCTTCTGTAATTACCTTTGCATAACTCGAAACTCCAGAAACTTCCTCCCCTGCAAAAGTAATCTCTATCAAAACATAATACCCTTGAACTACGCGCCACTAGGCCTACAGAGCTATGCGCGCTCTGTAGCCATGCGCCCGATACACTCTAATACAAAACAGCCCTATTATCATTATTATATATACACCCCAAAACCATTGCACATTCCTGGATGGTTATATGTCGGGTAATTTTTTATAGTAAAAACGATGTGTTTACATGAATAGTTCAACCTCTTACCAGGAAAAGTTAATCTATCAATTTCAACGGGGATTGTACCTACCAAATTAAATTGGCTAAGAAGGTCATTCCACTTTAAAAAGATGATGCTGTAACTATTCTCAAATTAACCGGCCCGGTTTCACTCTACCGTGTTTTATCAAAAATTTTCTTGAAAGGCTAGTATTTTAATAGATGTGTAAATTATTATCGATACCCATATAGCTTAAATGATAAACAATTTGGCATTTCGATCAAAACATTCTACCTACATGGCATAATGCGTTTAGTAGACAAAGTGCAAATGCAGTGGAAAGAAATGAGACAACCCTTGGAATATTTTTAGATTATCCAAAGCTTTTGATACTATTGAATCACAATATCCTTCTACATAAATTAGAACATATGGTTTTCGCGGAGTTGTTGTTCAATGGTTCAAGAATTACTTAAGTGATAGAAACAGTAATGTTAATTAACAACTCATGATTCTGAACTTAAAATATCTCTGCGGGGTACAAAGATCCATTTTGGATCCTCCTTCTTTTTATACTCTACGTCAATACATAACGAATACATCGGAAAATTCGAATTCATTCTATTCTGATGATACCATATTTTATTTTTCACAATAACAATCTTGAACGGTCAACATAGAATGATAAATGATGAACTTAAAGAAATTAGTAATTGGTTTAAAAGCAAATAAGCTGTCAGTTAATGCCAGGAAAACAAATTATCTGCTATTAGGTACACCTAGAATGACATCAAAGAGTGTCGAGACGTGTGATGGTCGTCCAACAATGAATATCATTTTGTAGAACATCCGTCTTTAGAAAGAGTGCAAAACCAAAGTTTCTAGGTATACTAATCGATGAATGCCTCACATGGAGGCATCATATTGATTGCTAGCAAAACAATCTCAGAAATCTGTGTCATGAAGCAGTTGAAAACCTTCTTGCCAGAACGTATATTTATACTCTATATTGCCCACTTTAATTTTTACCTTACCTAAACTATGGTGTATTAATATGGGAAATACCTGTAAAACTTATCTCGGAGAAACTAATAAACAACTTCAAAAATGGGCAATAAGAACTATATCAAACAGTAACTACAGAGCTCATACCGCTCCTCTCTTCCAAAATCTCAAATGTATTAACTTTTAATGAATCTGGTATAGATTAGAACTAGCGTTTTTTATGTACAAGTATTCAGTAAATGACTTGCCCATCGACTTTATAGTACATAGGCAAAGAACTTTCTGATGTTCATACCTACAAGACAAGATATGCTAATGATTTTTAATTTAAACTAAGAATCAGAAATCGTGTTCTCTGACCAGTCGTCCGAACCAAGGGTCCTATTCTTTGGAATGCTCTTGACAATGCACTTAAAATAATCTACTCTTTTCCGTCAAATGCTTCCGCCAAAAAGCTTAAGCAAAATAATTTATTTCTAAATATAATTAACTAACATGTGCACCGTCCTTTGTCTTGTCTTGTAGTTTTGTGTTCTACTACTTTTTGTTTTTTTATTGATTATGATATATCGTAAACTAACAGGGAAAGGCTACTTTACGGGCCTCATTGCCTCCCAACCTTTTCCTCCATAAAATGTTCTTATTTGTTTACATGTATTACAAAAAAATTAAAAATATTAAATTTTATGGAAATAAAAATATGGAAATATGGAAATACGTGCCCAAGAGGTTAGAGGGCCACCAGCTAATATCCTCGAGGAGTCAAACATTACCAGAGCACGAATAATGCCCCTTAGCCTAAGTTGGTTTATCACGGCATAATCACGCCCTCTATAACTAGTCAAGTGGCTTACTACGGACCGTACGTCGACGGTGAAAGAAACCTATAATACGGATTTGTCGCAGTGTTCTTCTCATGCAAAAACTAATGTAGATGTTCATGCTTTGTAATTTGTAACAACACGTGTCTTTAACCTCTTTGGAAATCTTGAAGAACAATCACTACAATGCACATTCGCGACTTTTATCTTTACCTATACGGATTTATAAAGCACACTTTCCTAAAACTAACTTCTAGAAAGGCCCCATGTATTTCGTTTGTCCATGAATCCTTATGGGGTTTATACTTCCGGTTAAACCCCATAGCAAGGCACGGTCTCCGACCGTGCGAAAACCCATTCCCATGGCGCAGTTCATAGCTTTCATTCACTAAGCACATTGGCAAATACACCTCTCGTTTTCTTAGTATGATTTAAGATGCCATGACCAGGAAGGCAGCTGTTGGTAACAGCTGCACATCCAAGGCAAGTGAACTCAGCCTTGGTAGATTAGCATGCCTTGCCTCATAGTGTAAATCGCTCTTCGATGGCAGTGTTTCTTTCTTCCTTCCAGCGCTGGGAGCATGCCATAAAGTTTAATTTACTGATGGCATGCTTTCGCTTCGCTCGTCTGACGACTCTTAATCGCCGGCATGAGGTCCAGACGGTCTTCCATCATTCTTGATCATCATATTGGGAAGTGGTTTGCTGCCGTTCATTTAGTTAGAAATCCGTGGACAGAGTACAAACTGTTCTACTTGATGCATAAAAATGTAACTCGAAATGAAAGCTAATAAACTGGGCTTTCCGCTGATACCCCATATTGAGGGTTTAGGGCAAAAAGGCCCATCTGCACTAGCTGCCAGTTGTTAGATTTGGCAGGTAAGAACACAACTGACAAATGACGTCTATTGCAGATGGGGCCTTCTTGCAGTAAAACTCTCTATATGTTGAGATAGAGATATATCTTATTAAAGATGCAAAATGGCAGGCACAATCAGGGTCCAGTTTTTTGTGTCGCCTGCCTTAAGGCAGGAAGACACAATAGGGATCACTTTGTCCACTGTTGATGTCTGTTGTTGATGTCTGTTGTTGTGAAAAAAGTTAACTAAGTTGCCTGTAAAATCTGCATACTTCGATGGATTTAAACGAAACTTGAGTCATAGATGGAACATGGGATCCCTCATTTGATGAGGTCAAAGGCCGTGTGAGGTCAGGTTGTAAGATATGAAAATGTAAAATTGACCTCAATTGAAAAGTTGAAGTTCAATTGGAACCAAACTTGGTTTATGGAGATTACTTGCAAACGCTCATTTGTTTATAAGGTCAAAGGTCACATATCAAGGTCAAAGGTCATACCAGGCCTATCATTAACAAACCGCGACGGAGGGCGACACATGCATTCTGAGGACCTATGTTATTTTACTCACCTTGTAGCATGCAAGACTTCGAACTTGTTTCTTGTTCATTCTTGTTGTTTTTAGCCTTTTTAAGTGTTTCCTACAAGATCTCTTTGTATCCAATATGGGAGATTTATTATGAATTCTAATCCATTGGTCAATATGCAAATAACACTCCAAGAAAGTTTCAAAGTGAATAATTGCTTGCCGTGAATATGGTGAACAAAATGCATGCGGGTGCGTGTATGAATGGTGCTGCTGCATGCTCAACAACAGTGGCGTAAATTTCTTTTTGACATTGGGGGGGATGGGTTTGATGAAAATTTATGAATGTAACGGGGTTTGCCGAAAAAATCCATTACTAGCACATGTGCGCGCGAAGCTCGCTAAAAATTTTGCCATTTAGAAGCTAAAATCGTTAAATGTGATTGTAATTAGAACAAAATGCGTGCGAAGCTCGCGGAATTTACCATTTTTAAACTAAAATGGTAAATATGAGGTTATTTTTGGTCAAAAACGCATGAACGGGCATCAACATTGGGGGGAGGGGGGTGATCGTATTGACCATCCCCCCTCATCAAAATATTGGGGGATATATCCCCCCATCCCCCCCCCCCCGGATTTACGCCTATGCTCAACAAAAGCATGACGAAGATTCAAATGATATTGAAGTAAGAACAGAACAAAATGTTTATGTTTTCTATAGAACTCTGTGACTGCCAACATGGACGTTGTGAGCTGACATAATGTAAATCTGATTGTCAGAGGGGTTTTCGGGTCATTACTTTCCACTTAATTTGTTATTGATTCGAAACAAAAATCAATTGAATTTCTTTCACACTTTTAGCATGAAGTTTTGATGGTATCGACAAACATTGTTGACTAATGACGTGAACTTGTTGATCCATCATTTTACCCAGTAACAATTGAAATGTGGCGATAAAATAACAGGCCTGCCATGCAGCTGTCAGCATGCTAAAGTAAGGACAGGAATGCTTGCCAGTCTGTTTCGTTGAGACTCTTAAGTAAAAAATAAAAATTGACGTAGCTAAGTGAATTATGTTAGATAATTGGGTCTGGGCATCAGTTTGTGCACTGTTCGTCGAGAGCCGGAGGCTCGAGACGAACATCGCACAAACTGATGCTTAGATCCAATTATCTAACATAATTCACGCAGCTCAGTTAAATATCCGTCATACACTCAGCGTGCATCAATTCAAATATGAAGTAATAATATGAATGTGTTAAAATTAAGAAAAATTCACCCTAGAAAAATAAATAACTTCACGAATTAAAACACCCGCCATCAATTGGCCTTCTTACTCAATCACCTGTATCGATCAATTCGCAGTTGTAAGGATTATTGTTTGTTGATGGGTTCCATCCCTATACATCCCCATTTTAAAACCCGTGGTGTTTACCAGGTAATGAGGTCATCTCTTTGCACACACAAGAGGTGGACAGACCAATGGACAAACCAACAACAAATATTGCCAGCTCTCCAGTTAGGAAACAGCTATTTGAAGTTGGATTCTCCAATTAAAGGTATGTGGTCCGATCTTTAGGCCTAGTACTGTACACACATGTCCTCACGGCCTATAAAATTGGGTAGTTCAAAATCATTTTGTATATTGTGCCACCACCAAAATGAATTCGGCAGCCTCAACGGAATAAACTGCATGTTGAAGGATGTGGTGGCAGAATACTAAATTCATCCCGTTTATTGTAAATAGGATAATGTATCACAAACAACAGCATTGAGGGTTTTTGACAAAGCTATTATGGCGTGCATGAGTGACTCCCTCTCAATTAAAAGGCTG
>JAMKCH010026641.1:0-17781 GCA_023653785.1 Ophioderma brevispina
ACGTCCAAGTTTCCAGTCGACAATAATTTTTGACATCCGAAACACTAAAACGAATTTGTGAATATCGCTTCATATCTTTGCCCCAGTAACATTGAATGAACTTGATATGATTCAAATTGAAAATGGTGTTTGTTATCTTCAAACAGATGTGGTGATGCAAACATGTAACGAAAACAAAAACTGTTCATGAATTTCGCCTGAGCCGCTTGAGACCTCTGGCACAGTGACCCATTGAACTTCATGCGTACTCGCGTGCTTGCTTCTCTCTGGTAAGATATTTCAGAAGCGTTTGTTCACACCGCTTGTTGTGTACTTTTGTGAGAACCTCGCTATTGTCACTGGCAATTTGATGACAGGTTCCAGTTTAATTGGGTATGTCATCTTATCGAGTTTGTAATAACTGTTACAGACTGTCCCAAAAAAACTATACTCAAAATTAATTTTTTTGCCAAAATTTAAGTTCATCTCAACTGAAGTTTACTGATATTTTTCGGAGTGTTCCAGCTTTCATGAGATTTTTAGTTGGTGTAATTTGGAGTCTGGTTCAGGAGTTTTGGATAATTATGTCAACATGTTGAAAACCTTTTCGGGTCGTACGCTATTCTGATATCAACAAAAGTTGGCATTGAAAATCACCTTCCAGACATTCTTATTGCAAATTAAAATAAAAAATTAAGTTTTTTATTTAAAATATTATAGTGCTGCTTCTTGTAATTTATAACTTTATAAATGTCGCCCATTGCTAATACTACATGTCAGCTTTGGAAATTCCAAACCGTCCCCTTGTTTGTCTCGCTTTACCTCCGGTTTCAGCAGGAAGGTAGAACCATACAACCACCCTTGTTTGAAAATAACCTGAGACCTTTGAACACACCACCCTTTCCTTTATGGCTCGTTGTTGAACACTGCTTTCTCATCAATTCCTCCCTGGCATCTTGGAGGCATGGGGGAGGGGAAGGGAAAATTGTCTCTCCACATTAAAATGTTGTCCAAACAACAAGCGTAAACAAGCGTTGTCCACACAACTTGCTGCAGATGTTACATTAGTTTCAGCAGTCAAATTCCCCCAAATTTGCCATGCATTCATGATTATTGTCCACTGAGAGTGAGTCCCTCATTTCACCCACAACATAAATAATTTCTGGTGTTTCACTGAAAACTAATATATGGATTAGTTTCATGCATGATAAATCATTCTCTCTGATTTGTACAATATATTTTGTTTGAAACGGGTTTAATCCCACAATGATGGTACACGCCTTATACCTTTAGTTTCTTGAATCTTCAGGTGAACTGGCCCAAGTGGTTTTTATCCTTTGTGTTCAACCTGACAATATCTCGCTTAGGGTCCATCAAATTGGATGGAATCAAAACGAGGATTTAGCTTAAGGATCTTGTCTAACAAAATAAAGTCAAAATCTCTGTCAAAAAGTACAGCTTATATTTTTATAATTTTAGTTTGATTGTTCCTTCTATAGTTTTTATTGGGACAGTCTGGTATTTTAAAATATACAGTCTTTGTATATTGCCTTTTCTTTGGTTGTTCATAAATAAAACACGCACTTGTACAAGGCAATCCCATATTTTGAGTCAAAGGTTGGGCACTCTTTATGCAGGGTTTACAGTTTACAGTTTCGCACCTTGCCCTCATCTGTAATGATTCATCCTATCAAAATGTGTGTGTGAAAGTGAAGATTTTTTAGAAATGTATGCTAGAGTATTCATTATTGACATTTTAAAAAGTGGAAATATCTGGTTATATCGTTGGGTAAAACTGTAAAAAAAACTTTTATTAAAAACAAACGTTTATATCTGAAGTAGTGAGGTAGACCGGATAAGTCACTAAGCTCCCCGGTTTTGTGCAATTGGACATAGGGGGAAATTACACAACAATTAATCATCATTGAGCCACTAAGTCTCGTGGTGTATAAGACCGGGATGAAAGAAATTCAATCAAGCTCTACGGAATAAAGCATAAACCCATTATAATTGAGAAATGATAGGCGTATCCTGCATTACCAAACTACTGATTTTATGGCTAGGCCATTTGCACACCGCATGGGAGAGGTCCTACATTCAGGTTAGGCGTGGCAAAAAAATAAATTGTATATTAGACCAAGAGAAACATCGTTTTGCACTAACATATCCTTAATTATTTTTTTTTTTGCACGAACATGTCCTTGATTCAATTTTTTTCAATAATTTAATGAATTGCTACTTATAGCTCCCACTATTTCACGATAAAAGATTGTTTAGTAAAGACACTTGTTAAAGCTTTTTTGGAATACGGGTCACGATATTTAGCCTCTGAATATTCTTAGCTAGCAGACATTTGTAACACACTCGATTACAAAGGTTTGAGTTTTAAATACGGGGACAGCCTTACAGGGACCCCTAAAACATAATTCTTCCTGATGCTGCAAATGGTGCTTAAGGGAGGGGGAGGTCAGACAAAGTTTGCAACATAGTCAATTTTTAAATGATCCGAATGTGTTGAATAGAGCCAACGTTATTTGTGTAACCATCAGGATTCGAAAGGTAGTTTGCACATCTACTGCCTAAATTTTCAGAGTTTCGTTTCGTTCGGCCCAAAACAGCACAAAAATTAATAAAAAGAGCTCAATTTCAGTTGTGCAGGGTCAAATTTTTTAAAGTTGCACTGATTTGCTCCTATTTGGGATACATAATGGGTGGCAAATTATTGGGTGGAACCTCATAGGGATAAAATAAGGAATGGTTTCGATTGTCTGAAATGCTTAGTTACAAAAGTTGAGTGGAAACAAGGTCAAGCCCCATTGAATGCAATTTTAAGTGTTCGATTTAGGTTCCATGTGTGGACAAATTGGGTGTTTTACTTGAGAAACGTCAATTGCCCAAAAAAATATATCGTTTCATGAATGAATAGTTTTTAATTTATTTTGTTACTATAATCAAGGTCACAATAGTAAGCATCAGTCTCATCTGTAATCTAGCCGATAAGGTTCCCTTCAAAACTTTCATGCATATCTTCAAATTTACAACCCATCAGACTACGTACCACCTTTGATCGCGGAAATACTACTGGTATATGTGGGAGTATGGCGTAAAACGATTTTTGTTTCAACACTACCAGATTTCAATATTTGTGCTTCTATAAACAACCTGTAGGAATTTCGTGTTAAAAGTTAGCAAACAATTTTAATGGTAATTTTAGGGTGCTAAATTAAAAAAAAAAATCGCGTTGTTTCCAATACTAAATTTAGAAAATCGTGTTTCCCACACTCAATTATGAGGTTTGGCAAAATGTAATCGTAAGGTTTTTACAGGGGGTAATAATTTGAAAGTGCTCAGATTGTGTCGACCAAACTAAGGGATATCCTAAGCCACCCGAAAGATCTTGCCCAAAGATCGGACATCATAATGTGTGTTCTATGTAACCATCCAAATTGTTTTCAAATTTGTGGAAGTGATTTCCGTAAGGGTCCATTGCATTTGTCTGCATATTTTTCAGCCATTGCGTCTTATAATGTAAACGCAGTTTTTTTCTCTCTATGTTGGGAATAAAATTGAATTTTGAAGGTGGCGAACCAGGTACCAGAGTTCCCCCTTGCCGCCCCAGCTACGCCCACGTCCCAAAATTTTTCGGTAGAAAAGGGGGATTTATGAAAGCTGACTAACGGGTCCAGGTTAGAACTTTGTGGAAAATTGAAATCCGGTCTGAATACTTTCAATTGTGTCAAAAACAGCAGGATACACTGTAAATCTGACAGGGGATAATAAACACCCCCTTTGGAAAATGTTTTTTTTTCCGTGGCAGGAATTTGCCACAAACTGCCGAGAAGTATATGCGGTTTACTGTTTTACAGAATGTAAAACATCATTATGTTTTCACATTTGTGGAAGTTATTTCAGAGGGTCCATTATTATGTGTGAATATTTTATCATACATTGTGGTCCATTTAAAGATGATGGATCGATTATCATGGACATAAGTGTAGCGTATTAATGATTGCAAACTGTGTCTGAGCAAAATTTTTCAAAAGTCATAACAGCTGATATGGCGAGATAGAGCATCAGCCCAGAAGGTTTTGGTAGACGAACGAGATACCAATATCTGAACACGGGAAAAAATTCGAGAAAAATATACTTTCCAAATATGAAAGTCTGCCGGGACCCGTTGTTGCGTGCAGCCCCAGGAGAGGGGTAACGTGATATGGGGGTAAATTTTGAACTGCTCAACTCTAATGTAATATAGCTCAAATTATTCCTAGGTAAGAAGGAGTAAAAAGTCAATTGGGTCACACGTGTGTCTGGTGCTTCCTTCCAAGATATTTGGGAAAATAGGCTAAAGGTCATTTGTTTATTCAAGAAAGGTAACCCGTTGCAATGCCCAGATTGTTTGTTAAAATATTGTTTTAATGTTTTATGGATACTGATCCAAATAGAAATGCTTTTGGCACTTTCGGCATCTCCTTGTTGTTATAATGGAAGGGGTAAGAAATCCCTCTAGGACTCTATGGGGACGGGGACATGATACCCATCCCTTATGAAAGGGAACCAACCCTATGCAAAATAAAAATCATATTTTGAATCAGTAGCATTAAATATTTTTTTTAAATATTTTTACAAAGAGATCTGGTATTTACAATGTTGACCTTTCGTGAATAAACAATGACCTTTAGCCTATTTTCCGAAATATCTTAGAAGGAAGCACCACAACATGTGACACGAGTGACTTTTTTACGTCCTGGTAACCTAAGGAATAATTTGAGATATATTTCAATTCAGATTTAGAGGAGTCAGTTCAAACATTTGACCCCCATAGAAACTTCTTACCCCTCTCCTGGGGTACACGCAAACAACGAGTCTCCGGCAGACTTTTAAATTTGCAACAGTTATTTTTTCTCTGAATTTCCGTATTCAGATATTGTATCTGTTCGTCTAACCACACCTTCTGGGGGGCTGACGGTCTAAGACCCGCCTGTTCTATCAATGGTATTAGTTGAAAATCAATATCAGCGTCAGCGCCAGTGTTTAGTGTGTTAAGTTTTTGGTTTATAGGACATTTTAAAGTGCGGTTCGTAAGTTTATTAATTTCTTTGGTAGATATATTGAAGTTAGGTTATTTCTGATTTTTCCTGATGGAGCATTTCGATAATGTATGTTTACTGTGTGCATAGGTGTCACGATGCGGTCGATTTGGGGCCTTTAAAAGACCCCAAAGCATTCATTATTTTAAACCATGTTATAAAATCTCTTTTAGGTCTAGGGGCGATCGGGGTATGGACCACGAATGCAACCTCTTTACTTCTGTATAGATGAGCTGACACTCGTCGTGTAGAGTAAGGATGAAACTGAGAGAGTTCTTATCATATAAAATTTTGAGAATCCAGTCATACGCGTTTACCACTTTCCAAGGAATGTGATAGAGAATATCAAGAGTAATCACCATGTTTGAAGCTGATCCTTTTTCGCTGAAACAACTGCTAAGGTGAGGAGTTCGGAGAGGATCTCCAGGAAAAGATCAGAACCTGGAACTTTAATGAATCCACCGATATGACATAACAGCCTAGAAAGCATGGCTCTACCGTCCGAAAGCTCCGAGGGATCCAACAGAACTAAACAGCCAGCCAAATGTCACACCCAAACCAAGTTTGTCCTCAACTGCTTATAAATGCAAGTGAGCAAGAAAAACCAAGAAGATCAAACTAGACCATAAGACGTATAGTGGTGACCCTGGTTCACTGGCCCCTTCAACATGGACGAATTGGAATCTAGTATTGCTAAACTTCAACCAGGAAAAGCAGTAGGATTGACAAACATCTCAATAGCAGACTAAAAACCTCGCCCAGTAGCAAGGAATGGCTTCTTGAGCTCTACAATTGCAGCCTTATTTCCCACAGGTTCCAAAGATCTGGAGGAAAGCAATGTTATGGCACTCCTTAAGCATGGGAAAGATCCATCCGATCCCACGCTACAGACTATATCACTCCTCAGCCATACCTACAAGCCTCTTTGAAACGTCTCCTGATCAATCGTATCGCACCTGTGATAGACGAAAAACTCATCCAGAAACAAGATGTTCCGGCCACGCAAATCAACAAAAAGCCAAGTACTCAAACCTAACTCAACACATGGGATGTTTCGAGAAGGGTAGGGGAACGGAGCTGTGTTCGTCGACCACAGCAGCGTACGCACTGTTAATCCCGATGGCCTCTCCATAAGATCTGAAATTACCAAGGACATTCGTGACTGAGCTATCCGAGGATCGCTGGCAAACAGGAGGTTCTTTGATCAGCTAGGAGCGAGAGAGCTGATGACGTAGGCTCAAGGAATGGTCTGGCCACAAGGGAGTTCTTGCACCCTCCTGTTCAACGTCTATACCAACGACCAACCTAGGATTGCAGGAAAAAACCTGTCGTTTTATTTATGTAGAAGATCTTGGAATTAGAGCACAAGATGCCGACTTCACAGTTGTTGAAGGGGGACTCTCCAAAGCTTTGTGATGAACTCACTACTTATTATGAGGAAAACCACCGACGTGCAAAATCCAATCTAAGTCACAGGTGTGTGCTTTCCATAGACGCAACCGTGAAGGCCAAACGTCAGCGTAAGTTACTGGTCTGGAACACCTGGAGCACTGTGATAACCCGTCTACCTAGGAGTTACATGACGCAATCTCTCTTATACGACCCACATTGAGAGACGAAGAGTAAAGTATGTTCACGCAATAAAATATGGAACAAACTCACTGGCACAGATGGGGTGCCCGGCCCACCCAATACCCTAAGATCGACGGCACGTGCACCTATGCTACTCATGTGAGAGTATGCCTGCCCCACTGCATGGGAAAGATAACCCATTGCCAAGAAGCTTGATTCAGCGTTTTAATGCCTACTGCCGGCTTATCACAGGCTGCCTCCGTCCAACACCAACGGAAAAACTTATACATCCTAGAATTGCTCCACCAGACATCGTCGTAGCGAGCATGCAAAAGAGCCGTAGCTGCCAAGTATCTAGGTGAAGCCCATATGTCTGGACAGATCCTGATGACCAACCGCCCTTAAATCCAGAGAGAGAGAGTTCTTAAGTAAGTCCAAACCTCTTGAAACAGTCTTAAGGAGGTCAGAGAGTCGCCTTGTGGAAAGACAAAAATTGCCATCAACCAAGAACATCTATTGGATTGGAATTGGTGAGCATCACCACCTGGAGCTGACTCTTCATGGTGAACTGAATGGCCGATTTTGCCTCAACAGATGAGAACCAGAATTGGCCCGATAGAAAGTTTCCTGGCAGAAGTGGGGGCTATCTGGAAGCAGAGATCAGGACACTACTTTGGTTGTGGAACAGTACCACAGACAATGGAAAATCTCTTGGTCTGCCCACGGCTGTAGCAACAATGCACAAACAAGGACCTTGCGGAATTCAGTGAAGCAGCCAGACGTTGTACCCATCTCTGTCTGGATCATATTTGAGAACTACAGTGTTTGGACACGCTAAGAAGAAGCGTTACCACTGACTGTAAAATGGTTATAGTTCCGTTAGCACGTTATGTTTGATACATTCACCGTTCACGTATTTTCACAAAACCGTTATGTAAGTGAAGTACTATTATGTCACTTGGCAAGGATGTATTATTGTGAAATCATTAATACCAACTGCATACCAGGAAGAGAATAATAATAGGTATATAAAACATTTTAGATTATTTCTTTGATATATTTTGTTTTGTAGGTATTCTTTTTCGATGTATTAAAAACCCAGTCATGGAAAATTTCATACGTACCCACGAGGCTATCCAAGTCATCTGCACTGCCATTGTCCCCTCCATCCAGAAAGTCATAAAGGATTGGCAGCAACGCATACTAAACAACGTCGGTCCCTGCACATCGCCACAGACCTGTCAGGCCAAAGGCAGGGCAACCATAAGGAATGGTTCTTGCCAAGGCTGTGTTCTTTGGCGTCTAGCCACAGAAAAGGTATTCTTTCCACCGTCCAGTGTTGAGTTCATCAAGTGGTCTAGTATTAACCCAACCTTACTCTGCAAGGATCCTGTTGAAGTTGCCAAGGCTTTTGTAATCAGGTTATCCCAAGATTATGATTACAAATGTTTGAATGATTTTGATGTGGTAGGGTTACTGATGATCATGATGCACTTCAAACCATTTCACCAGGGTAACCGGGATCTTCATGACAAGATTATCAAGGTTTGTAACAGTGCATAGATTTAAGAGGAAAGTCTGAGGCTTAGTTTAGTCATGCATGTCATACATTTCTTTAAAAATAGTCGGGATCTTCATGAAAAGATGATCAAGGTTTGTAACAGAGGATAGATTTAAAGCGGCACTGGCACATTTTCACAAAATATGAAATTTCTTCAATTTGCTCTCAAATGATAGTCTAGGCCATTGGAAGAACAGAGATATATTTTACACCGTAAAATAACATTCCCCAAAACAGATAGGGACATTGATATGAGGATAGACATCCAGGTAATTTGTAGGCCAACTTTTTAAGTTTTCCATAACTTTAATCAACAAATGTGCACTGTTAAAAATGTTCCTAATTTTACCAGACTTTACCTTTTAAATTACGTTAAACCACAATTATTCAATAATCTTCACGCTTTATTACCTATACCTATAACATAAAATTACAATTGGAAGCAGAAAAAATGTAAATAAACAGTGGCTAGAAAATAATACTACACATTTTGAAAAAAGGTAGTATTTATACGCTGACCGTTATTATATTTTCCGTAATATTACGTTCTTTTGTACTTGTTTTTAATGTAAGAAAATTAACTATGAAAATCGTTTTACCTATAAAATGTGTTAAATAACATTGTAAGTAACGTCATTAAAAATGAAAAATTTATTTTCCCTATCATTTTTAAAAATAGTTTTAAAAAATTCTTGTAGAACTCATTTCCTCCTTTTTTTATTATATTTAGTTTAATTTGAAAAAGTGGTACACACATACACATATTTAATTTTAGCATCTGCTAACAGTAAAGTCATGTAGTGTAGTGGTTAAGGTTTAGGACTTGTAATCTTAAGGCCCTGGTTCGAATCTATGTAAGGTACATGTATTAAGTTTACTCATATGGTGATGAAGTAATTGGTGACATTAGAATGTGTGCATTACCATATAAAACAAAGTGTATAAACTGGCTTAAATTTTTATTTCTAAGTTCGCGCTTTCCCTTTGTTTATTGCCTTTTATCTCAAAATTGTTCGCCTGAAATATAACTTTTTACAACTACGTGGTAAAGTAAATACAACGTTTGTATGATGCCATAGCTACATCGTGAAAATCTGGTCAGAGGATTGTAATAACATTTTAATTCTTAATATTGTTTAAACAAGTGAAAACCCCACAATAACGGCGAAGCTGGGATTTTACGCCGTTATTTTACGTTCCCTGCAATGGTTTCGTATTTTTACGGCTCCAGTTATTTTACGTTCTGCACGTTGTGAGTCCAGCTGCCAGTCAAATCCCTGTTTTTTTACAAGTTTATTTTTAACAGTGTGTATATTACATGAATATTTTGACTCGTACTCACTGATATTAAAACCACAAGGTTATAGACCGGTCAAACAATGTGCATAGCGTGAAAAACATGCATACGGAGTGCGTGTTCTTGTGTTAAACGCCATTTTCGTCGTCTGCTGAATTTAACGTCGCCGGCGACGTTAAATTATAAAATCGTTCTGTTTACCCATAAGGAAGCTGATTTGGTCTTAATCATTTCGGGTGAGGGCTTTTGTATATAAAAGCTTTACAACCATGCAAAAATATCGATTTTGAAAAATCTTGAGGGCGCACTATTTTTCAAATGCGCCAGTGTCTCTTTAAGGGAAGTCTGTGGCTTAGTTTAGTCATATGTTTCTTAAAACAGCAGGCATCTGAAGACGATACTGAGAACCATATCTTGGGTTGGCACAATCACGTAACTTACTACAACAATTTTCAATAATATCATGTAAATATTCAACTTCGACGACATTTGAAGGTGTTCTTTGTTTACATCCTGAAGAAATTGACTGATAGTGACTTTAAGGACTCTGTATGATAGGTTATTGCAACGTTATCAGCAACTGTTGTGGACTGTTTTGGTGTCAAAAATAAATGCCAGTTCCCGTTCTGCATGTTGCGGGAATCGTTATGTTGCTAACTGCCTGGCGCGAATGCCCGGGTACAAGAGATTTTGAATTCAAGTATATCCCTGACGTCCCCTAAATGCACCTTTGAAAAAAACAAACAAACACGGTTACACGGAGCGGACCCCTGCATTGTGTTAGGAGGAAATTGCCCTAGATCTAACAAGAAAATAACGCTACCTCCTTTTTTGCGGTAATCGTCAGATTTTCTTCTAGACGTTTGAGATATGAGACCCATTTTGTTGGGCAAGAATATATTCCCCGAGGACGTGCTGCTTTGGGTTCCGATTAATGATTTTGCACTTACATTACCCATAACTCTTGATCTGATTGCTGAGATTGTAATTTGTTTCTTGGTTAATACAGGTGGCTTTGATACGTAACAAGCTCTCACATATGAAAATAAATAATGATATGGTGATAGAAGACTCAACTATAACTCAATACTTCTATGAGATCTTCGACTTTGTTACTGCACTTCATCCCATGCATTTGAACCAAGAAACGGTTTACAACTTACTGGTTGAAATTAAGCAGGTTAGTAAGAATTTATAATGTCCTCAGTAAGATGAAATACAAAAGAACAACAAGGACCAAAATACAACTAACAAGAAAATATAAAAGTTTGGAATCAACTTCATAGTAGATTTCAAAATGAATGATACTTCATTAAAAGTTTCAGGTCTGTCCATTCACCGTGAGAGGTAAGATGATTTATTTATTTGACCGTCCAACCTTGTACAAGAGATTAGCACATATTAAGCGGATTATGAGTCCCTTGTCATCCCGGCCAACCACGGCATTAGGTTTTTTATCATTAACATATGAAAGAACTGAATTCATCAGTTTCCAGTAAGCCGATTCTGTGCAGTAATTTTGTACAATGGCCACATTGTACAAAGTCTCCACTTGGCCAAGGATTAGGCACATCGATATCTACCCCATGGATATATGCAAGAACTCTCACTTACTTTGAAATTCATTATAGAGCTATGTCAAATTCATTATAGAACATCCAAAGCAAAATTAACATAACAAAGATTGGTTTTAACACAATCCGTATGTCACTTCCACCGCGTAAAGAAGTCGTTTTAATGAAAATACCATGTGTAATATTAAAGGAATCGAGACAAAAGCAAAACCAGCGAGTGTTAGGCAGGAAGGAGGAAATAAGGAAAGAGGAAGAGACGATAGTTAAGCGAGAAAAGGGTAAACTTAAGGGAGAGAAGGGAAAGGACAGAAATGTGAAAAAAAGAAAGAGCTGGATAGAGAAAAGGAGAAGGAAAAAGATAGTTGGGATCATGGAAGTCATTAACAATGCTGAAGAAAACAAGGAAATGAGAAAAAAGAGGATAGTGTCCTATCTTGCTTTTGGTAAGTTTAAACAATTCTTTACTTGTTACTGTGCTTAGATTAAATCATCACCTTTAACTGCAAATATGGAAGAGGAAGCCCTACGGCCATTTACAGAAGCCAGGAAAGAAATGGCTCAACAGTTCAAATTGCAGTTGCAAGAAATAAGCGATGAATTGAAAGGTGAGCCTAAAAGCTCCTAAACCCCTATTTACAAGAGTTTCCTCTGTTGTAAGAATTGATCCAATCCTAGCATTTTGCAGTACAGTGCGCCGCCAACGATTGTCTCGGAGAGGCAATGTTTTCCCGATGCATCATGGGAAAAAGTTGACATTCAGAGCCCGCGTAATACAAATATTACAAAGGAATACGTCACTGATCATTTAGTTTATCAACATAAGGGTCAGTTAAGTGCGAGTGCACCCTTAAACGGATATTTACAATCAGTAATACCTCGGGGTTACATTTTTTCCAATAGAATGTTGGAATGTAGAATGCGAAATTCAAGGCGAAATTGTTTGTCGATCAAACTTTTTACTTGTTCCTTTGTAGGTAGGGCCAAGTTATATTTTTGTTTATATATGACTCGTTATTGCGGCCCTAAGGGCTCTTTATGGATGCCTCCACAAATGCTATATATCACCAATGTCTTGATTGAACAATATTTTAATCAAATAAAAATAAATGAATAAAAACAAAACACACCCTCTGGGTTTTCCCGATAATAGCCCCAAACCAAGCAGAACATATAACAAGACTTGTTATAACTTAGTTATCGTAACTGTTAAAGTATATTCATGATTTTCAGATAGATCATTTTGCTTTATTTTCCAGGCCAAGTAGAAGAACTTGAACTTGATGTTGATTTATGCCAGCGTCAACTTAGAGAACATTATTTACAGATCCTCTGCAAAGTACCTCAATACCCCGGAGACAACGAAACCTACCTAAATATGCAGGATATTCACACCAGTTTATCTAGTCTCTATGAAATCTCCAAGCCTTGCGTCCCCATTAAAATCTCGCTTACATCCTATAGGGAGATTTTCACTAGACAAGTTGAGGGTACGTTACCTAATAGAATATTAGCATTCGGACGTGGAAGGTCAGGAAAGACTACCCTCATTGCCAAAATCGCCTTTGATTGGGCAACTGGAGCTATTGATTCTCCACTGAAAGATATCCCGCTTCTTTTTGCCTTGAACATGAAATGGATGCATCATGGCACCGACCTTGAGGATGCTATTCTAGATCAGTTGCTACCAAAAGATACAAAGATAACTAAAGAGTCTCTTTTGTATTACATGGAGCACAATCCATCTGGTGTCGTCATTCTGCTGGATTCATATGACGAATTTCATCAAGGGGAAAAATTGGGTAGCGCTGAAGGCGGTAATGTGCTGCAGATACTGTCAAGCACTTGCCTGACCAGTTGCCGAGTGCTGGTGACATCCCGTTATTGGACGGCCTTTGAATCCTCTCTTTTCAACAAGCTTTACTGGAAAGTCGAAGTTGAGGGTTTTACTGAGGAGTATGTACGAGAATATATCATGAAATATTTTCAGGATGATACGGAAATTGGTGGTCAGCTTTGTAAATATATCGAGTCTAAAAGTCTGTATAAGATTGCTGCCGCTCCTTTGATGACCCAGTTGCTATGCCTATTCTGGAAAGAGACTGCCGAAGAAGCTGTACTTACTAGGGTTGGAGAGTTGTACACAGCTATTTTCCACATTTTATACAAGCGTGGCTTTGCTAGGGAAGTTTCATCAAGATCCCTTCAGTTTGATCAAATGATGATACAACTTGGGGAGGTTGCCTGTCTTGGTCTCTGGCCTCCGGTAAACAGATTTGTGTTTTCACCCAAGGAAGTAGAGAGCATCTCGTCGGCACAGTGTGTAGAAGACGGATGTAGAACAGGCATAATATCCATCGACAGAATGACCAACCCAAACAGGCATGAAGAAAACTCAATTGTCTTCTTCCACAAGTCTGCACAAGAGAAATGTGCAGGTGAATATCTATCCCACTTAGCAAACACGAACTCAGATGCACTGATAGAAAAACTTCAGCTGTTAAATTCAGCTACAGCCTGTCTAGGAGTACAGATGGTTCTTAGGTTTGCCTGTGGAAGCAGTCAGAAGGCTGCTGAACTAATTCTTCAGAGGTTAGTCGAAATTTTAAGTTCGCAGTTAAAAACAGATTTGCAGGATTTTTATGCCGATACTCTCGAGGATGCAGAAAAGGCCAAAGTAGTTCAAGATTTTGTAGACATGTGTCTGGTATGCAACTATGAGAGCGGATCAGCCGGTCAATTCAACTCCCTATTGTCGAAATTGTTTCCGTCAGAAGCATTGCAATTCCTTGGCATGACAGCATACACAAGTGCAGCTTTCGGCTACTATTTATCTGGGATTGATGACAGCACAGTGATAACCAAATTGAAAATAATACAGTTACCCAAATTTGGAAGCGATACAGTTTTGTTAGGTACAAGTACAAGAGTCGTAGGTGCACGAAGTGAAGCAGTGAAAGCAGTTATAGATAAGATGTCAAGGAAAGACGTGGAATGCATATATTCTGAATATATCGAAAAACATAAAACTGTTGACTTAGACATATTCGCCAAAGATATCGGGTCAAACTCTTCATATGGACTTATGAATATTCAGCTGTGGGAATATTTCAAGCAATGGCATTCTTCTGAGAGCGACATGAATCTCGATCCAATACTTGATACAGTGAAGTTCACTGCACTACAGGAGCTCGATCTTAGCCATGTTAAACTAAGAGACGGGGGAAAGAATCTTGTTGTTGCCATAGCAGAAGGCCACCTAAGTTTTCTCACACATCTGCTTCTTCCAGACACGAACCTGAGTGCAGAGCAAGCAAATCAAATGTTCTCGGTACTGCAGCAAGGTACTCCAGGGCTTCAAGCACTTGACATTTCGAATAATCTTGCTAGTGGTGATGGCCAAGTCTTGCATAACTTGGCACAGGTTTTACCTACGCTTGCACTGCATGAATTGAAGGTACAGAACATGGAAGCGCCGTCAAAAGATATGACCACGCTTGCAGAAAGTATTCCAAAGTGCTGTGCGCATTTAGAAGTATTACAGATGGATGGTAATGTCATGGATGATGACACTGGTATGGCACTAGTGAATACGTTACCATATGCAAGCCATTTGAAGGAGTTGTGGATAGATGTTGGCGGTATGAATAGCGAAGTACACGGGCAAGTGATAATGACGACAGGGAAACTATTACAATTACAAGACCTGAAATTAGGTCAAAGTTCATTCGTAGACGACCTAATGATGTATGCTGCAGATATCATGACATCCCTATCAAATATTTCGCTGCACGCCTTACCAACTGATAAAGTACTCAGTAGATCATCTTGGGAGACATTCATGTCCAGTCTACGACAGCAGGGATCACAGATGAATTGTCTGTGTTTGTTGAACATCAGGCTACATGAGGAAGACCTTCAAGATGTACTTACTCTGTGTAGGAAAAACGACATATCGTTTGGGTAAGGAAGTTTGAATGAGGTTTCATAATTTATCTTAAAGTAGCAATTGATCTTTTATGCATTCACTGTAATGAAATGCGAATTCAGATTGAAGTAGGTCAAGCGCATCATGTTCTTGTACGCATGCGTACTGGCACAAACTGCAGGAAGTGATGTACTTTGACTCCAGTCAGTGGTCAGTAATGCATTATGTTGAATAATGTAATTGTCGTTAATCTTATCGTGAAAAAAACTCACGAAAATTGGCATCAAAAGTTGAGAAAAATGTTTTAATTTGTGAGATTTTGAGTAACGATGCCACTGATATGATCCGTGCAAGGTGGCAACTATGAAATGAGCAGTGTGTGTGTGTGTGTGTTTGTGTGTGTTCGGGTGTGTGTGTGTGTGTGCGTGTGTGTGTTCGCGCTTTTTTTTTTTTTTTTTTTTTGCTGTGCGCATTTAGAAGTATTACAGATGGATGGTAATGTCATGGATGATGACACTGGTATGGCACTAGTGAATACGTTACCATATGCAAGCCATCTGAAGGAGTTGTGGATAGATGTTGGCGGTATGAATAGCGAAGTACACGGGCAAGTGATAATGACGACAGGGAAACTATTACAATTACAAGACCTGAAATTAGGTCAAAGTTCATTCGTAGACGACCTAATGATGTATGCTGCAGATGTTATGACATCCCTATCAAATCTTTCGCTACACGCCTTACCAACGGATAAAGTACTCAGTAGGTCATCTTGGGAGACATTCATGTCCAGTCTACGACAGCAGGAATCGCAGATGAATTGTTTGTGTTTGTTAAACATCAGGCTACATGAGGAAGACCTTCAAGATGTACTTACTCTGTGTAGGAAAAACGACATATCGTTTGGGTAAGGAAGTTTGAATGAGGTTTCATAATTTATCTTAAAGTAGCAATTGATCTTTTATGCATTCACTGTAATGAAATGCGAATTTAGATTGAAGTAGGTCAAGCGCATCATGTTCTTGTACGCATGCGTACTGGCACAAGCTGCAGGAAGTGATGTACTTTGACTCCAGTAAGTAATGCATTATGTTGAATAATGAATTGTTCGTGAAAAAAACACGAACGGTTCAATGTTAAGCATCAAATTTAAAAAATGTCATTTGTTAGATTTTGTGTAACGATGGCACTGATTTGCTCCGTGCAAGATGGCAACTATGAAATGAGCACTGTGTGTGTTTGTGTTTGTGTGTGTGTGTGTGTGTGTGTTCTCGCACCCTTATATCATTTTACGAAATAAAGCGCATTGTTGTATATCGCTACCGAAATACCAGTTTGCAAAAATACAGGGTTGCCGAATTCCCCCGCGTTTCAAACTGCACGTCCAAATGAGAGATTTTACTCAGGATGGCAAAATCGATACATACATTTTCTGTCGAAGTCTTTGTTGTTTTCTTTTTGCATTTGGGGGATCAGCTCAAGTTTGTCTAGAAATTTGCACGCCAATACTGACGAATTTTTGACAACAAATACTTTCATTCCGTACAATATTCAGTTCCACGTCAACCCTCTGAGAATTACCTGCCGTTTGAATAGGCTAAAAAGAATACAATATTTTAGCCAATCAGTGAATAGGTAACCGTGAAAAGCAAACAAGTTCAGGAGGAGATATTTTTAAGTGAGCTATCAGTGGCGGATCCAGGATTTGAAAAACGTCAAAATTACCGGGGGGCTGAAAGGCTGAAACTTGTCCAAAAGCTTCCAAAATGGGCTGATTTTGCAAGATTTTGCAGAATTACCGAGGGGCGCGCGCCCCCTCCGCCCCTCCCTGGATCCGCGCCTGGCTATTTTAATTGTTACTCAAATGAATAGATTACGTGATTAGCAAATCAGGAACACGGTAAGAAATAGAGAAGTGCGCAGGTGGATACAGACACGGTATGGACAAATCCGACCAGCCAAATGATGGTCAGAATTGATCCGCCATTACTGGGGGGCATCCAACCTAAAACCTACCCAAATCTTTTGTACGTCTGTACCACGCTTGATTAAGTATAATTCAAAAGCTACACTTAATCTGCACATTTGGGTGAATTTAAGCAGGATGCACCCCAGCTATGGCTGCCAGTGAGGTGTTGGAATGTGTCAAACCGGATTCGTGTATATAGACAATGTTTGCAATCACCGTGATGCATTGCAAATTTCGCTGGTTTTCGATGAGCTGGACTTCTATGTTATAAGCAGCCACTTTCGGGAATATATCGACGACTTCGTAAGAGTTTCTCTCCCCCCCCCCAATAATATGGAATTTTTGGAAGCTGACTGAGAGCTAAGCAAATTCGCAATGTATTATGATGATTGTGAAACTCGTACATTTTAGTGTGTTTTTTTTATTGAATTATTTTGTTTCCATTAAAACATAAATTCATTTACATACTTTGAATAATTTTCTTAAACATATCAACATATATACCCATTCTGCTTATTTCAATCTGCAATTGATAATTAAGATAGGTCTTGAAACAGGCTAATATATTGACATTTTTTCAGGGCATTTTTGTCAGATTTGTATTTACACCAACTTTTGAAGATAGTATATTTTGCCATTGTTAAGATCAAATTGATAAATCTTCGTAGGATTACAATTCCAGTGTTTAATTGAAATCCAAATATTATCGTTTCAAAATTAATATTTAATTTCAAATTGAAAACGCTATCAAAAATATAGCTAATTTTATTCCAAAGGTTTTTAACATGCATGCATGAAATAAACATGTGCTCAT